>APFE031258853.1:42822-58526 GCA_000404065.3 Pinus taeda
GCACAGTAATAACAATATGGGGGCAATAGGGGCACAACAATATTAATAAGGGGTATAACTACAATAGTAATGGGGTAATCACTAGTATTATAGGGACCCAACAAAGACTCTCTCATTGCTCATTCTGAGAAACTGGTCATGCATCCTGTCAACTATGAATGTGGCAAAGTCATAAATGGTTGCAGGAGGTTGTCTTGGGTTATAGATGGACATGAAAGCTAGGATAATTTCGTCAATATACTTAGTTGTGGAGTAACCCAAAACACAAGGTATCATGGCTACAATACTTCGGCCCCAAGGGGAAAATATATTTGCTACATATAGAGGGGGGTCTTTAGGGAGGTGCTTCTCTTCTTTGATGAAGGTTTGTTGCAATTGGGCCAATTTTACAGAGTTGAGTTTGGGATATAAGTCCAACAGATTTCCAATTGAGAGGGGAGTTAGGTTTGGCCCTGGTTGGAGCTGCAACATTTCATTTATAGACTCAACAGTGATGGTGAAAATGACCTTCTGGTCGTGATACATGATGGTTTTGTGACTTGGGGTGTAACATGCATGACACATGTGCACAATTTCAGGAAAAATGTGGACTTGGGGGAACTGGTACTTGGGAAAATTTGACTCTTAAAGGCCAATTTCATCAGCCTGGTTCAGGAATTTGTCCCTACTTTGGCAATGTATTTTGACTAGCAGCTTTATGACAGTGGTATCTTTTATCTGGAAATGTTTATCAGCTAGGGGAAGGTGGTCGAGGTCTAAATGGGGTGTAGAGATGGGTCTCACATCCATAGCAATTGGGACAACCATACTTAGTTCTTATGGATTTGAGTATGGGGGGTGATTTCAAGTTTTTTAGGGCAATGGTGTTCTGCAAGGAGTAGGCTTGAGCTCTTGAGTATTTTTAATTAATTTTAACTTAACTAAAAACAATCAGCAATTAGGTACTTTGAAATTGACAGGGTATTTGGTGAATTTTGGTTTAAATACTTGGAACTGGGGTGAATTGGCTTTGAGCAGGGTGGCTGACAACTACAAGTGGTCGAATGGGCTTTGTATAGGCTACAAGGCTGACTTAGTTGTCGCAGCATCTTTAGAGCAAAATTGTACATGGGTTGACGAATTCGATGTTTGCATGTGTCGTGCATGCGTACAAAAGATTACAGATGACAATTCAGCGAAAACAGACAATTTTGGGGCTTTTGGCTTTTATATGTAAAAATTTATTTTTTGGCGGGTACGGGGTGAATAGTGGTTATTTCGTTGCATAGCGGGAGGGCGATAAGTGGTTGATTTTGCACCGCTTTTGGGCGTTCAATGGTATTTGGGAAGGGTTACTCGATTCCACTCATTTACTGACACATAGCATTGGGGGCCAGGGGGAAAACCACTTTATTGGGTGGGTAAAGGATGGACGTCGGGTTGGCTTGATATGGATGAGGACCGTCAGATGAGGAGGGGGATGATCACACGGTGATTGGGTGGAGAAGCTATACAGAGGCCAGTGGGGGGCCCGACGAGCACTTAATTACGGAGGTATCAGGCTTAAAGTGAGATTAGGCCATCAGGGTAATTAACGGAGGATTAAAGGGGGCTTTATTAACTTGATTGCAAATCGACCCATTAAAGGTTTTGGTTGAGTTTTAAGGTGAAAATCATAGTTTATAATTAAACTGGGTGTAGGGTTAATTTATACATAGGAGTTAAATATATACGGGTAAATTGGGTCTTTATCGGGATTTAATATAATAAAGTTAGTAATTAATATGAAAAATGGGCGGAAAATGGAAAAACACTAAGGAAAATGCTTTTTTGTGAATTATATGTTTTTCATATATTTACATTAATAGTTAGGGTAAAGCATTTTTATGGGTTTTTGGTATGAAAAGTGTTTTATATGGGGGAAAATTGCTTTTCCTAGGCAAAACGTGTTTTCACCTTAAGAAAATGAGTATTATTAGGAAAATGAATGAACTAAAGGGGGGGTGAACTTAAATGAGGGGAATCTAGTACTTGATATCCATAAGTCATTGAGTCGAGGGTACAGTCCCTCCAAAAGTCAGAGAAATGCCCTGAGCCTCTTTGAATTAAAGGTTTTAAGTACTTTGAACTTTATTATGTGAAATTAGTTAAATAAAGAGGTGAAATGAATGGGGGAAGTTAATTAATTGACTTTGAAATCCATTTGCATGCTTGATTGTCCATTCATATTTGGAACATATGATGGAAAATAATAAATATGCTTTTTGTCTAGTCAATCATCATACTTCTACAACCTTTCTTCTACTTACCCATCTACTTATCCTACCATTTTTCCTTCACTTTATTAGGGTGCATTTAAGCTAGCAAACCCTTATCAATATTTTCTTTTCTTTAAATAGCAAACTATCTAAATCAAACCTTATATCATCCAAGGGCTTATATTAACTAGTTGAGCTCCTTTTATTTACTCTACCCATCTAATTATCTGCCAAGATTACACTATTTGGTCAGATTTTGTTCTCTATCTATAAAGATGAAATAAACAAGTTTAAACATTTTGACTATTCATGGATTGTGGCATAAATAACAAGCTGCACACAATCATTTATTAAGCATAAAAAGTAAATAGTAGTGGCATTTTGACTTGCACATTTTCCATGGTCTCTTTTGTCTTTTGGGGTTCATTTATTTCATTTTTTTTAATGACTTATTTTCATTCTTTTTGTTCCTTGTTATTCTTTTAGGACATACCCTCTTTACATTTTTTAATTTTTTTATAATATGGAAAACATTTGCACAAAGAAAAAGTATGTACAAGATTACAAGGTTTAATCTCAATCAATCAAAATTATGACTCCTATTGGTATAGGAACCTAACAGTGGCTCCATTCGGGGATGGTATTTCCTGGTGAAATTTCAAGAGCTTTGTAGATCAGTAGCCTTTGAATTGCTGTTGATGTTACCTTGCAAAATTATCCTCTATGCCTCCGCATTATTGACACTTATGATAGTGAATCCTTTGAAGCTTAGGGCCTTTTCTCTGGGCTTCAACTTCAATGACCACCATCCAATCTAGACTATTTTTTTTGAAGAAAAATGGAATATATACAATGGAAAGTAAAAATTAATAGTTAGGTTCAAAATAATGTTTGAGCATTCGACCATTCATTGTTCCACCTTCTGCTTCTGTACCATCCATTTCTCTGAGGAAGAAAGCATTATTACCTCTAAAAACATAAATGACATATGGGCCTTTCCATAGGAAATGAAATTTCCCATGTTTACCTTTAGCTTCCCTCCTTGAATCCCATTTTAGGACTTTGTCACCATGGTAGAAATCCTCAGCCTTGGTTCTTTTATCAAAAATCTTCTTGATCCTTTCTTGTACAACCTGAGATCTGATGTACAATTCTTCCCTGGTTTGCTATAAATGAATTGTTTGGTTGATTCTTCTTTGGATGTAATTTGGTTCAACTTGCAACTCTTGGAGCAAATTCATTACTGGTGTTCCCAAGGAAGATGGAAAAACAACTTCCATCCCATAAACTAGTTGGTAGGGAGAGTTACCAATTGATTTCTTTGTGGTTAGTCTGTCTGCCCATAAGGCATTGCTTAACTTTTTATTCCATGTTTCTTATTGTCCTCCAACAACTTTTTCATGATGTTCACCAAGCTTTTGTTTGAGGATTCTACCAGTCCATTTCCTTGAGGATAATAGGCTATGGAATGGCCCAGGGTTATATGATACTTGTTGCAAAAATCTATAATCCTTTTGGATTTAAAGGCTGCTGCATTATCGGTAATGAGCTTAGTTGGACATCTAAATCTTGATAGAATGTTGGTTTCAAGGAAGGTTATTATAACAATGTTAGTGGCTTGCCTTGAAGGTATGGCCTCTATCCATTTGGTGAAATAGTCTGTGGCAGTGAGGATTCATTTGTGTTGGGCAGAGGAAGGTGGGTGAATCTCATCAATGAAGTCTAAACCCCATTGTTGAAAAGGTGTTTCAATAGAGATTGGTTTTAGGGGTAAATGTAGTAGCTTTTTCTTTCCCTAAAAAAATTGACATTTGTGACAGGAGGTCACATGTTTCTTTACATCAGAAAACAAAGTTGGCTAGTAGAAACCAACTCTAAGAATTTTATTTGCAGTGGTTTTCCAGTAAAGGTGTCCTCCATAGTCACCTGCATGAAACTCTTGTAATACTTTGTCAGACTCATATTTTAATAAACAATTGAGAAGAATACCTTCATGATTCCTCCAAAACAAAGCATTGTCTAATATACAAAATTTTAAGGGCTTCATCTTCAAAAATCTACTTTTGGTCTTAGATAATCCAAGAGGAGCTTGTAAATTTTGTAAAACATAAATGATATTAGCATACCATAGTGATTCAATAAAGGCCTGGTTGATTAGTGGAGTCACCATCTCCTCTTCATTATCTATTTGTACAATAAAGTTTATATCCAGGGCCTGACAATTTGATTCAGTCGTGAGCTTGGCTAAACCTTGGTCGTTGATTAACTTAGATGGTTTGATTTCTATGTCATATTCTAAAATGGTAGCAATCCATTTTCCCCTCTTTCCATTTGGAACACCTTGAGTTAGGATGTCTTTGACTACTGAATTGGGAACATAAGCTACTATATGAGAATATAAAATATATACTCTAAAGTCCTTAATAGCTTTGACCAAAGCAAAATTTTGTTTTTCCATTATGTTATATTTTAAGGAGGCATCTCTCAGGGCCTTGCTAAAGAAAGCAATAGGTTGTTCATAGCCCTGGTCATTTTTTTGCAGTAAAATTGCAGCAATTGTGTGCTCAGAAGCAAAAGAAAATAAGATGAAATCTCTATCAAATTTTGGACTGATCAAAACTAGTGTTCTAGTTAAGGCTAGTTTAATGTATTCAAAGGATTTCTTAGACTCAACAATCCATTTGATGGTCGAATTTTTTTTCAACATATTGTTCAGTGATCTAATTAATTCTGCTAGATTAGAAATGAATCTCCTAAGAAAGTTATTTTTCCCTAAGAAAGTTTGTAATTCTCTGATGTTCCTTGGATGTTGTATCTGTAAGATGGCTTCTTTTCTTGCAGGGTCTATTCAGATACCATCTTTTGAAGTTATATGACCTAGTAACTTTCATTCTTCTAATCCAAACAAGGACTTCGTAGGGTTCAAAGAAATTCCATATTTTCTACATTTAATAAAAACCTGCCTTAGATGATCCAAATGCTGGTTGTCAGATTTTGAAAATACATTAATGTCATTTAGGTATATCACTAGGAAATCATGAATTTCTTTGGCAAAGGCTATATCCATAGCCCTATGGAAAGTGGCTCTTGCATTCATTAGTCCAAAAGGCATTTTCACATACATGAATGTGCCCCAAGGAGTAGTGAAGGCAGTCTTGGCTTGGTCATCGGGATGAACTAAAATCTGATTGTAACAAAAAAACCCATCCAATAACGTGATCCTAGTTGATCCAACTATCCTTTACAAAATATGGTCCATTTTGGGGAGAGGGTAATTGTCTTTAAGGGATACTTAGTTGAGGTTTCTAAGGTCCACACAGAGTCTGATCTCGCCAATTTTCTTCCTAGTTGGCACCAGGTTTGAAACCCAATCAGAAAATCAAATTGGTGTAATTATCTTAGCATCATACATTCTCTGGATTTCCTTTTCAATTGAAGGTAATGGGACATGATTTATCCTTCTAAGTTTTTGTCTGAAACGTTTTTGATTTTCTTTTATAGGGATTGGGTGTTGTATGATGCTGGTGTCATAGGATTTGAGGTCCTCATAACTCCAAGCAAAGACATCATAAAATTCTTTTATTAACTCAACACATTTTATGCTTTCAGTGGGAGGTAATGATTTAGAAGGTTTGATCAATTTTGGATTTTCATCAGTGCCAATATTACACTCCTGCATATCAGATTTCAAAGGTTCCATTTTAGGCTTACTAGGAACATCATTTGAATCAAACAGGTCTTCCAAAGGGGTTAATCCCTTAGGTAAGAAATTGTCTTTGAGATCGATTACTTTAGTGTCTTCATTAATAATCTCATCATTCTCAACTTGCTCTAGGTTTTCCACATCTAATTTTGTGAATTTAGTGGGATGGAATCTATCTATCTCTTCACCTTCTATCTCGTTTATGTCTATTTTAACTTTAATGTTAGGATCTATTGATGTTTTAGTATCTATATTGCTATTTACAAATTCTTGTTCTGAAATAAAAAAGTTGTTTATTTGTTTGTCATCAGCAAATATTTGCCAGTTCTTAAAATTATCTAGAACTGCAGTTTTGTGCCTTACTTCAGCAGTGTACTGATAGTTAGGCTGAAAGGGTAACTTGCAGGTGTTGGCAAACATTGCTAAACTATGAGCATGCATATTATGTTTTCTGGGAAGTACAACAACTTTGGTTTCTAAGAAAGTGTTTAATATTTCTACAATGGTTCCCCTATAACAACTTAATCTAGGGTCTTTGGTCATATATACAACATTAATTTGTTTTATCACTAATTCAGAGTCTCCCATGACAGAAACTCTTATAGCTCCTAGCTTCCTAACTAATTTAAGATCTAAAATTAGTGCTTCATACTTAGCCATATTGTTAGTACATTTAAAATTTAGTCTGTATGCATGGCCTTCTGAGTAATCATTCTCTAGATTGTATATCCAAACTCCTGCTCCTGCTCCAAACTTATTGACTGACCCATCAAACTCAAGATGCCACAATATCTCATGTTCCTAATTAGCATCATCTGTTTCCACCAATTTTTCCTCAACTTGACTACCTTGTTTAGTGGAAAGCTCTAAAGTTTGGACAATTTCCTTTTGTTTTGAAATTGTAATTTCTTTTGGTTCTGTATCAACACTATCTAAAAGAGTTCCTTATGTTTCATCAGTATTATACAAAATAAAAGAATCAATGTCTGAATTTACAGAGTAGATAGGAAAATTTTGAGGCCATTCTTGGCTACTCACCATGTATTTCATTAAAGTTTCTTGGTACAACTTCTTGGGTTGTCCAAAAATAGAAATTGTTGCATATGACATATTAGGTTGTAAAGATCCCTGAAGTTTGGCTCCCCGCGACCTGGATAACAACATGCCATACTTTGGTGGGATGTCAACAACTACAATATCCATAAGGATGCTCTTGGCAGGATATTGAACTAAGATAACACATAGGTCTTTAATTAACCCCAAACACTTTACTTGACTTGAGTCAAATGAAAATAAGTCCTTGTAAGGTCTTGTAATGTCTTGTAATGTCTAGGTTTAATTTTTCCATTACTGATTTGGGCATTAAGTTGTGGGAGGCACTAGAATCCAACATTGCATTGTGAAGAATTTTGTCATGGATGCCAAGGCTAATGTAGAAAGGTGGTATTCCTCCTTCTAGTGGTTTTCCATTGACATCTGGACCAAATATAAGTTCAGGTTGGTCAACAAACAGGTTAACAAAATCTTCATTTTTAGCAAGGTTCAGGGTCTGGATTATTCGTGTTTTGTAGGTTTCATTCTTGATTAACTCTGTCAAAGGGACTGGAATATTTAGCTTAGATACCTCTACTCCCAAAATAAAAGGCAAAGGGGCTTTCTCTGTTTGAGGGTTTGGACTTTTGACAGCAGGGATTTGAGTGGGATGGTCTTCCTTTCCTTTATTGGGGACTTCTTTTGGTGAATTTTCCAATTTAGTATTTTGAGGTGTGTCCAGTGGTTTTTTGGGGGGAACTGAACAAGAGGGTTGATCATCCAAAGGTTAATTAAGGGTTATATCTTCAATGGTAGGAACATAATAATTCTGGTTTTGTCTATGGAGAATCTTGAGGATTTTAGAAACCCGGGCTTCTTTGATTTTCTTTGGTTTATTTGACACTGTTTTCTTGGTTTGGTAAGAGATATCAGAATTTTTTTTACTCCTTAGGTTATACTGCTTATGTACTTCAAAGATGGAAGAATCATAACCTTGCCTATAATCAAATGACTCTCCAGACTGGATTTGCAATTGCTGCAGCATATGCAATTCCTGATCATCTTGGGTCAGAAAAACAACACCTTCATCATCTAATCCCATCAGGTTAATCTATGTGTCTTGCTCTGGGTCTTCAGGATGGGATGTTTCTGCATAATTTTCCTGGAAAGGAGGTCTTATATTCTAATCAGGTCCATTTTTTCCAGTATTTTGGTTTTGGTTTTTCCTAAAGTTCGGGTTTCTAATTAGAGGTGCCTGTTGATTATCCCATAGGGGTTTCCTCTCTATATTCTCTATTCTATACATTAACTTTTCCATGCCTTTTGCTAAGTTATCTATTTTAATGTCAAAGGGTGAAGGCTTATCTTTAGCTGATCCTCTTCTTTCATTCCTAACTCTAGCTCTTTTAGCTAATAAATTAGCCTCTACACTTACTGCTATACTTTGCATATCTTCTAGGGTTGGGGGGTTTCTTTCCCTAAGCTAGAATGCCATGTCTGTGTTAAAACCATCAGGGAACTTTATTAATGCTAAGTCAGGTGGGGGTCTAAGATTAACTAGAATTGCATTGTATATATTGTTAAATCTGGTGTAGAAATCTTGAACAGTTTCATTGGGTCCTCTCCTAATATTTTCATATTCAGAAAGGATCTATAGAGGATTCTTTTTCTTTTCCCATCTATTCAAAAATTTCTGTTGAAATACTTCTAAACTATCAATACTATTATCAGGCAGTGATATAAACCATTTTCTAACATCAATAGCTAAAGTCTGAGCGAATAATCTCATTTGGACATCGAAAATGTCAATTTCATGAAGTTCAAAGTAGTTTTTCATTTTATTAACATGGTGCTGTGCAGTGTAGTGTCCTATGCCATCAAATTGGACGATTTTACTCTAGTAGTCTGCTGGCATGGCACCAAGTGGAGCATGTAAGACAAGGGGAGCATATCTATTTGCCATGGCTATAAGATGGGATGGGCTAAAATGTGGGGTTGAGGCACTGGAAGGTGATGCAATAGTGGAGGATGAACTAGGACCAACAGGTGGTTGATGAGTAATGGTAGGTTGGTAAGGAAGTGAAGGTATAAATGGAGGTGGGGAATGAACTTTAGAGGTTGAAGGGAATAATGGTGAACTAAGAGTAGTGGATATTGGTTTAGAAAGCTTAGGGTTCCTAGCAGTAGTAAGGGACGACTGTGGGGAATTTAGAATATATTCATCAATTGAATGATTGGCCTTTTGGACTTCGAGGTCTGCAATAAAATCTGGATTTAGAACAACATCAAGTGCACTTTCAGACCTTGTTATAAATAGGGAAAGATCAAATGACACATCAAAGGGAAGGTCTTCTAAAAACAACCACTCATTAGGGCATGAATCGGCTTTGATTAAAGGTGTTTGACTAACTGAACTTTCTTCTCTTTTGGGTTTTCTCGAAATCAGGTTGGGATTATCAACTATAGGGGCAGGGTTTGGATCTGGATTAGCGCTAGTGTAGTGAGTTCTCCTTGAAGCCAGATTTTCAAGCCTTTTCTAATTACTTTCTTTTAGTGAGATTTTGTAAATAACTTCTAATAAACCCTTTAAGAGGCTTGAAATAAATATTTAAAATTTTCTTAATGGTTTATTAATACCGAGGATTTAATGTCCCCAGTATGGTCGCCACTATGTTATCACTCGAATTTTCCTTAGAAGTTATCAGAAGAAGGAAGAAACTAAGGTAACCACAAACCAATCTTTTAAGTATAGGCTCTAGCCAACCTATGACTCAGAGAGGGCTCTCTCTATATAATTTAGCTTTGTTTCTTATGGGATTTTAGGTTAGTTCTTAGTGTTCCTTATGGTTTTAGTTTCGATTTGAAGGTTGGGTGGTGGAATTCTTAGAGCAGATGGATAGAGCTAGGTCTTCAAGCATTGGGCTATGGAGTCAACAAATGGATAGCAGGACTGGACCAATTCATTAAAGAGAATGTTCACAGGGCATTCTAGCAGAGCAAAATGAAAATCTTTAGGCGTAATGGGTGAAGTAATTCCAACCAGGGTGAAAGGGCACTTAAGAATCCTTAGATGGGATCAGAATGAAGAACAAAGGATAGTCATGAGCAAAGGGCAATTAAGAATCCTTCGCTATAGATCACAAGAAGTCACCCAAACTAAGGAGAAATCAAGAATTCCTTAACCTAGATTTGTGAAGAAAACATATAATAATGTATAAAAGTCAAGACAAAGAGCATTTAAGCAATTTATGAAATATCATTCCATGTTATAACATTTAGATTTTAGAGATACATAAAAGATTATGGGAAAAAATTGAAGAAAAACAACATTGAACATGAGAGCATACTTATTTGTATTTTGCTTTACACAAGAATCTTGTGAAATATCTGATCTTTATTCCTTAATCCAGCAAGCCAATCCAGTCATTGATACAATAGAATTTCTGATTTGAGAGAAAAAGTCTATAGAAATGTTTTGGAATCCACTCTACATACTTCGAATTGTGAAGTATTTATACAAAAACAAAGATCTCAAAACAACTTGAGATTTATTCTAGGAAATACAAATATCTTCTAGAAAGAAGATAGAGACAGCTAATGAACTGTTTCTTGCTGTCCCCTTTATTGTGGTTGTGATGGCCTTTACGGTTGAAGTGTAGCCCTTTATGCTGGCTAATAGTTGTGGAATTTTTACACTGAAGTCTTCTTTACTTTGATCTTTCATCTGATACTCTTTGACCCTGCTACTCTTTGACCCTGTTGTGCTATTTTTACCTGTTTCACTCTGCTGCCTTCATTTTTACTGCACAATAAATTTCAGTTGTTTATTTATCACAGTAAATCTATCATTGTCTCACACCATTCTACATCTAGTAATTTCACATTTACCATTCTCCTGTAGATTTCATTAGCCTCAATATATTTTTCAAAATTTGGCTTGGTGAGAAAAAGATGTTTGATTTCATGTTCCAGGAAGAACAAATTTTCAAAAGTGTCATACAAGACTTTTCCTGTTGGTAATGCCCTTATGGATGAAGAGCTGGCTTATTCCTTAGCCAACTGTCTGAGTCTGCTGCCATAGTCCAATTGTTTCATGAGTTTATCATTGATGCCCATAGGACTGGGAAGACCTTTCTCCCTCAAAATCTGAAATTTAGCCATGAACCTATCAATGGCTACCTGCATATTGTGGCATTTTTCTTCCAAATTAAGCATAAGGTTCCTTTTGGAAAGGACCTTCCTTATTTCCAAAATGGCAACAATCCTGTCTTCTATATTTAGCTCTTGGAGCTCATATTTATTCTTGCTATTGAGGAAGTGGATGAGTCTATTTGCATCCTCTGGCTTATTTCCCAACTCCTCCTTTACATTCTGGATAGCTTCTGTAGCTATCTTTACTAGCTCTGTTTGCTCAAAAATAACTTGGATTGATGGCCAAATATCATTGACAGAGTCAATGATATTGGCCCACAACATTTCCTTGGTTTTTCCAAGTGGCTTTTCCATTGTTAAATCCTTCTCTAGGATTTTGATTCTCTCACCCATTCTCTGGGCCCTTTGTGTTTCTTCTTTTTGCTTGAGTTGGGCAAGTTTGCAGCCAGTTTCCAAACTTGCCACCTTTTCCTTCAATATTTTCATCTATGTAGCCTGGATAGACATATCTTCCATGGCTTTCGCAAGTTCTGATGCTTTGTGTCCTGATGCACCTGCTGCTGTAGTATATTTTCTTGTTACTGGAAATGTTGTTGCAAGTGGAGCTGTAGGTGCCAACGATGCTGCTAGTGTGGATGGCACTACTGTAGAGACTGGGGGATAACATTTGTTGAAGAGGTGGCCACATCTTCTTGTTTTAATTGGATCAAAGTATCCAATTCCTTTTCAGTCTCTTTCAGTTGGTCATTCAATTTCAAGACTAAGTCCATGAGTTCTTCATGTCCTTGCTAGGATTCTAGGACCTCTAATGTTTGTGGATGATGTAGCTAGGGTATCTTTAGCTGCTTCTTGAGTGCAGCGATATCATTGTTTTTCTTCTTAATAAGTTTCTCTATGGATTTTATATCCTTGGTATCGTGTCCCCATTCAATTACTAAGTCCTTTAAGGACTTGATCCTTGTATCCTTGGCCTATGAGGAGGCATTTTCCAACTGGAATTGTGCAGATATGTTGTTTAAGGAATTCTGTAGCTGATGAGAAGCTATGGCCTTTCCAGTCAAGGTGGAGTGTATCATCTCCCTTGTTTGTTTGTGTAGCTCAATTTGGTCTATGGGATGGATGCTCCTTGCTAGTAATTCAAAATCTACTTTCTTGAAATCTGAGGCTATTTTTGGCTGTTGAGTTGTAGGCTTGATAAAAGTCATATGCATTTTCCCCTCTTTGATATCAAAGGCTGACATTAGCCTGGTTTGATTGGCAGGGGTCATCTTCAGGTACTGGGCATAAGTTTGGACCTTCAGCTTCTCATTCCTTTCTTTTATTTCCCTATACCTTTCCTTGATGTCTTGGTCTTTATCAGCAAACATTTTGAAGGAAGATACCTCAAGACTGAGTTGCCTTTCCAACACCTGAGTTTGTGATGTGGAGAGTGTGCCTTCCAATGGGGTGATGGGCCTGCTCCTTTTTTCTTCTGTGCCAGTGACCTTTGCTGTCTCCTCTGTGTATTCCTGTTCAGAGACAGGATTCACTCTCTGTCTTTTTTCTTGGCTTGTATCTGCATAAGTTTATGAAGTGGCCCTTGCTGATGTGGTGGCCTCCTCCCTACTTCTTTTTAGGCTCTTCTCCTCATTTAGAGCAGTTTGCACAACTCAAGGGGTACTCATGGTTGTCTCTGGTCTGCTTGATTTCTCTGGCCTATCTGACTGCTCTAGCACTTGCAAGAAAGAACCCTCATCAAGTTGTTTTTCTAGATCAATTAGAGCATTCTCTAGGTCTATTCTAGTGCTGTCTTGATCAACTAAGGTTCCTTCCACCCATTTTGATTGGTTGGCATAGGCTTCAATCTCAGGTATGGGATGGTGAATAAAAGGTCCTAGCTTGACCTTTTGCCTCTTCTTGGTGATGAGTTCCAAAGGGTCATATCTCGAAACAAAACTTCTCTGGAACTTCATATTCTGTAGTATTAAATCTGCCTCTTTCCCAGCCGCCCTAGAGTTACATATGAAGGGGCCTAGATGGTCTTTTATTTTGAAATCGGCCTTCTTCTTGGCATTGACAAAGTTTACCTCATCTTCATTGATAATTTTCCTATCGTATTCTAATGCAAACAACCTCATAGGGAGGTATCTTGGCAATTTATATGGTGCAAGCATGGAACCATATATCCTGATTTCTGTATGGTTCTGGTAAAGGTACTAGTCACCCACTTTGGTCTGCTTTGACAGTTGAAGGACTCCCTTTATTTCTAGACTGATTCTTGGACGAGGGTTTCCAGTCATCATTGTCATAACTGGATGTACAAATAAGTCAATGAAGTCTGAATAAGAGTATGGAGACTGATACTTGTGGATTAATGGGGTCCAAAAAATGACTGACCTGGGTTGGCCCTTAATGTCAAGCTTTTGAAACTTATCTGACTGGTAATATAGAAAAAGATGGTACAAAATAGAGGAGTATTTGAAGACTCTCTCATTGCTCATTCTGAGAAATTGGTCATGCATCCTGTCAGTGATGAATGTGGCAAAGTCATAAATGGTTGCAAGAGGATGTCTTGGGGTATAGATGGACATGAAAGCCAGGATAATTTCGTCAATATAATCGCTTGTGGAGTAACCAAAAACACAAGATATCATGGCTACAATACTTCAGCCCCAAAGGGAAAATATAGTTGCTACATATGGAGGGGGGTCTTTAGGGAGGTGCTTCTCTTCTCTGATGAAGGTTTGGAGCAACTGGGCCAATTTTACAGAGTTGAGTTTGGGATATAAGTCCAATAGATATCCAATTGGGAGGGGAGTTAGATTTGGCCCTGGTTGGAGCTGCATCATTTCATTTATAGACTCAACAGTGATGGTGAAAAGGACCTTCTGGTCATGAGACATGATGTTTCTGTGACTTGGGATGTAACAAGCATGGCACATGTGCACAATTTCAAGAAAAATGTGGACTTGGGGGAATTGGTACTTAGGAAAATTTGACTCCCAAAGGCCAATTTTATCAACCTGGTTCAGGAACGTGTCCCTACTTTGGCAATGTATTGTTAAACACACATGGGCAGCGAGAACAATATGAAAGATAATCAGGAGAGTACAATTTTGATTAACAAGAGATATACATTTATAGTACATTATGTGACCATTGGGTTTCACATCCCAAGGTCTCTTGGACTCCTTTTGTCCATTCGGCTTCCACACTAACCCATTGAGGATTAGGTGTCCAAGATTCCCCCCCTTAATCCGAAGGGTTATGTATGAGTCCAAGAAGAGAGCTGTAATACAAAATGTGCAAAAAATGCATGGAAGCACTAGGCTGAATGTGCTCTCTGAAATGTTGGTATAAAGGGCGGCGGTTTAAGGATGACCACCAACACTGGAACGCTTAGTGCAGTTCCCAGAACTCTTCCAAAACTGGCAAGAAGCTGAAGTCTTCTGCTAGAGGAAGTGCTCCTATTGATTTGAAGAGCGAAACCTTCAACCAATAGAGGGAGGTCTCACCCCGCATAAAAGGGAGAACTTCAACCTGAAAAGGGAAGTCTCAACATGTGATGGTTTAAGGATGACCAACAACTCTGGAATGATTAATGCAATTCTTGGAACTCTTCCAAAACAGGAAAGAAGCTGGAGTCTTCTGCTAGAGGAAGTGTTCTCAATTTTGTTCCTGAAATTCTTCCGAAACTGGCAAGAAGCTAAAGTCTTCTGCTAGAGGAAGTGTCCCAGATTACCAACTGAAGGCATGTTCATGGGCATCTTTGTCTCTGGCTACAACTCTGAAACTGGTGTGGCAAGTTGTGGCTTAGGCTCGCTTGATGTGGCTTTGAAGCTTGTAGATGACCATCATTTCCCCCCCCTGTTAGATACAAGGTGAGATGATGGAGAAAACTCAGCTGCAATACTTTTCAATACTCTGGAACAAGTTTTGACATGTGTTTGGAATATCTTCTTGGCTGTTGATGCCCATTGCCAAGAAGCAATCCATCCAAGATGAATCTTTGTTCTTGTAGGACGTTTTTTTTTTAAGCATCTGTGTGAAGGATGGCTAGTTTTATGACAGTGCTTACATGGATGAAGATGAAAATAGTGATCTTTCAGATGGCCAACTCAATCACAGTGTTGGAATTTCACAATCTGTTGTTGTTGTTGTGGTGGTGGAAGAGGAGTAGAATCTGGAACAGCTGGAGGTGAACTGTCATGAGGAGCAGGTGAACTGTCATGAATAAATCCAGCACTCTGAAACTGAATGGGCTTTGAGTAGTCTGGGATATGAAAGGACAAGTCCTTGTCATATCCAAGACTGGTTCTATGCTTGTTGTGGACAAGTTGTTCCCAAGGTCTGATGATGGGCTTCGGAAGTGCAGACTGAGTTTCTGCATTTGCATGTACAGCTGCTACTTTATTGGGCACTGGATTTGAATGAACTTCAACAATATTGTCTTGTTGTTTATGGAAGTCTGTTTCAATCTTATGAACAAAAACAGATTCAGAATGATGACTCCACTGCTGTAATTCTTCCTGTTGTAGCTGAGATTCAAGCTGCAAAAAATCGATCTTTTCCTGTGCATTTTGTAGACATGTCTGAATTTC
>APFE031258854.1:0-17040 GCA_000404065.3 Pinus taeda
ATAAAGTTTTTTGTAAGTATTTAGAAGTTACAGTGGTAAAAGTTGGAATTGAAATGAAATGTTAAAGATTGGAATGGACCCAACTTAACATAAAGATATAAAGTTTTTTGTAAGTATTTAGAAATTACAGTGGTAAAAGTTGGAATTGAAATGAAATGTTAAAAATTGGAATGGACCCAACTTAACATAAAGACAAAACTAACTGCAGCAATTATAGTGGTAGAGATTGAAATCAAAATAAAGTGTTAAATGTTGAAATAAAACTCATATAATATAAGGACAAAACTAACTCTGCATCTTATGTAAGGAAGTAAGAGACCAGCTCAATTACAAATTCCTCTAAGACAAATATATATAAATATATTAAAAAAATTCACACTCCATTTTTTCGTGTGGAAATATAGACAGAGTGTGAAACAATTATGCACAATCATTTGCTCTAAATATCTCTTAGTTGTAAAAGAATAAAATATTACCCAGAAATTCCAAAGTTATTATGGTTGGGATGAATGGAACATTCCGAATAAGAAACTACATTTTGAGATCAATATATCAAAATATAATTTCACAGCAAAGCTTTTTACATATATTTCTTAGAACAGTGTAATAAAGTTAGTTTTTCTTCAAAGCGATATACATATATTTCTTTGGTTGTGGGTTATCAATAGGGCAATCTTATTTCCCCTATATTTTAAATTTTGTGACTGGTTTTTATATATTCAGCAGAACTGACCGATTATATATCTCCCATACACACAACTATGAATCCTTACAGGACTCTTCATACAACATTAATATTTTGACATTTCTCAGCTGGTATTACGGGAAATATATAAAACATAAACAAATGCTTAAAAGCGTTTTAAAAAGCAATGATCGCGAAATTTTTGTATGTAAATGATCTAATCAGCCTTTTAGATTACATTAACAGCGGAAATGCATTACTTTCAGACATTGATCTGTACTCCTTGCACTAGTACGTGGTTAGGAGATGGGATATCCTCGGGATCTCGTTCAGGCTGCACCCATTTTCCATACGAGTTGCGGACGAGTCCCTTGTTCTCCAATTGGTACCAGTTTCCCGGCACCATTTGCTTCGGCCTCAGCATGTCGGAGGCCTTGTTCACCAACGCCACGTCCCGTTTGGCATCCCCTCGGAATGGGGCGCACGAGCTGTCGAAGCCATCCAACAAATGAAGATATCCCTCCAAGTTGTGATACTCTGCAGGGTCGAGATTTTGTTTCAGAAAACGCGAACGTCGATGATCCAACTTGAGTTCCACTCCAACGTGAGCGTATGTCCACGGGAAACGGTCAAGCAACGGCTTCATCAGCCGCTCGAACTTTTCCATCCTTTCGTTGAAGATGATCCCGGGCATCTTGGGGACCATGTCCTGTTTGCTCACCACGCGCAGAACCTTGACCCCCATCGCCTCCAATCTGTCTTTGAAAGCCCAGTTGCCCACTCTCGGAGCTCCGAAAGAGAACACAGTCACAGGGACGTTCCTGTCGGGATCGGCTTTGTGCGAATTGAAGCCCTTAGCTGCGACCTCGTAAGCGCTGAGCAGAGCAAGGGCACCACCGAGGCTGTGGCCGGTCATGGTGATACTCACGTCTTCTCCTGTCTGCGTATACACATCCACCAGGCGGCCGAGCTCCTTCATTGCCTGCTCGGACGCGCTGAGTTTGTTGTATCTCGTGTTGTGGTCCTTTGAGGTATATATGCTCAGAAACCCTCTCTCCACCTTCACTGATGAATTCTCGTGCAGGCTCCCCACCTCTCCCAGGGGATGGAGAATATCCTGAAAATCCTCCATCCACTCGGGCTGCGTCACAGTCCCCCTCCACGCCACCACGATGTCTCGCCTCCCCAGGCGCCTCACCTCCTCGTCTGTGCTCACCGCAACGTATCCAATCCAGTTGGAGTCCCTGCTCCATGTATTGTCGTCCATGGAAGATGGGCGGCCAAACCATTTAGGGAGGTGAATGTCCGACATGGCGTAGAGATACTTGGTGATGTTGTAACCCGTGTTGTCCAGCCCCACCTTGTGGAACATTTTGTCTTGCCCGTATCGGCAGCTTCCGCAGTATTTAGAATGGGGCTCAAAGTCGAATGCGTCGTAGGTGGCCTGCGCAAACTCGCCGTATCTCACGATTTCTCGTCTCAGATTCGGATGCAATCGATCCGCAACAAGCCCTGCCCAGTTTTCTGATCCCTGATACTGTCGCCAGTTCTCCTGGCCGAGGGATTCTTTGGGCGAGAGCGGGAGACTTTCCTGCACGGGATCAAGAGTCCCAAAATTTTCGTGGTCGCCAGGGATGATCGACCTGGCAATCGGCCTGTCGACGACGTTGGTGTCGAGAGACAAATCAGGTGGCTGGGCAGTCTTACGAGCACCAGAGTTGCGCACGTTCTGTTGGGCTTTCTCCACCGCCCGTACGAGAACAGGCGACCACCGCTTCTGTTTTACGGACGAAAGTAGATCGGAGGGGTTACACAGATTTACATATGGCTGGCAGACGAGAGCCTTCGGCAGTGTCGATTTCATAGTGAAGAGAATGCAGTCACCAGAAGTAGCAGCCGGAATATGGCTGGGATTTGTTGCACGAAACGCCGGAGCGTGAGATAAAGAGATGTGCGCCGATTGAATCATGGCGAGAGCGTATGGAGAGAGGGGTTTCGATTGTGTGGAGTTGAAGAGAGATTGCAATGTGAGAGAACGAGCACGGCCTCGAATTGAAGGCGGAAGCAGCCGTTTTAAAGGGAAAAATGAAATTAGTGTGAACGCGTTATCTGGCTTATAATGTTTGGGGAAGAGGCCGTTCCATAAATTCGCGGAAGAGGCTGTTCCATAAATTGCCGCGTAATCTTCAGGTTTCTAGGTAGCTGACTACTATGTGTGGCTAGCTTTCCCGGTAGTATCTAAAATACCAATTTTAATTATAAATTTTAAAAATATTTTAACCTGAGTTAATAAATTCTTAAATTCTGCAATGCAGTCCCATTAAAATCAGCTACCATATATTAACCTGAATTACCATTCAAATTCTTAAAATCTGCAATCCAATGAAGACACGAATTTCCAGGTGAAGACACGAATTTACGTTCAAGCTCGATAAAAGTCGTTCCGTGCGCTTCTGCACCATTTTGAAATTGTCACTCCTCAGCGTACGAGGTGATCGGTCGAATCTTGTTTCAAAGAAAAAGACATTCCAACAACTCTTCCTACCGTTCTAATAAAACGGAGAATGAGAGAGCATGCACCAGATTTTTTACGTGCATGGAAATTGCAGAAAAAAGCAACACGAAGATTCTCTGGTCCAAAATTTTCAACCCCTAGCTTTATCTGACTTCCAGTCAACCATAATCAGATTTCCATGGAAATGGCAGTACATAGCCACAGTAAGATTCCATCGTCCTATTTTTCTACACCGCCCTTTATCATCGACTTCTATAACGCTTTTCCGAGTCTCTTACCTTTCACTCTTTAAAATGTTATTTTCATATTAACTTTTATTATAATAGTTCTTCATATTAGTTTTTATTATAATACCGAGAATGAGAGAATGATTTTCTAATGTGCAAGGAAATTGCAGAAGAAAGCCACACGAAGATTCTATGTTCCAAAATTTTTAACAGCTAGCGTTATCATGGACTTCCAGTCAACCATAATCAGATTTCCATCTTAAAAACACGATTCCAACCACTTTTAACCATTCGAGCCATTCCTCCGTCTCGATAAACGATCGTTCCTCCCTCTCGATAGACGATCGTTTAAAGATGGCCAATGAAACTCATTCCACATTAATTCACGGCTTCATTGGTTTTGTGCAATTCGTGGACATGGCGCTTTCATAATGAAAGTGAAACCCACAGCTTTTATTGATGTAAGTCACACAACTTCCCAGCAAGTTAATCAATTCCCAGCAGCTCATTCCACATTTATTCACGCCGTCCTTGACTTTGTATGTTTCGTGGACATCGCGCTTTTATGGATGTCGCGTGGATTCTTTTGAATTACAGTGAAGTTTGTCAAACAAAGTCAATTAATTTCTATTTCCAATAGATTGTCTCGATTCTCCTCAACTTGTGTGAATCTTTTTTTCCAATCGAGCATAGCTTCTGTTCACATGCATGCATAATCTTGTCCGGATTGTACCACAAAATTTATGAAAACCAAAAATTTGCATTTGCACCAAAACAATTTGGCAGTTGGCATAATTTAAGCTGACCAAATCTTTTTGACACTTGAGCGCATCAAACTTTCTCACCTAATATTAGGTCCCAAGAATTCTCCACTTAACTTATGTAAATCTACTAAAGAGTTTCTTTGAACAAAACATCTCTGCTAATTATGGTCTTGTTTGTGACAAAGTTATACAATTTGTAAGCTTTTGATTACTCACTATAACTAGTGAATATGCATTTTTCACTTTTATCATCAAATTTGCCTCTTCGCTCCTTAGGCACATGTGCATAAGCTACACATCCAAATACTCTGAGATGAGATGCACTGCAAGGCATACCTTACTATGCTTGTTCTGGTACCCTATTCATCACACTCTTAGTAGGAGATTTGTTGATCACATAAATAGCACATACAACTACTTCCGTTGAATACTCATTAAACAAGTTTCTTCCTTTCACCATGTTTCTTACCATGTTCATAATTGTCTTGTTCTTTCTCTCTGCTACACCATTCTGCTGCGGTGTGTACCTGTTTGTAAACTGTATCCTAATTCCATGTTGTCTGCAGTAATCATGGAATGCCTTTGAGTCATATTCTCCACCACAGTTTGACTTCAATACGTTGATCTGTCGATCACTTTGGTTCTCTGCTAAGGCTTTGAATTTTTTGAACTTTGCAAAAGTTTCAGACTTCTACTTCAAGAAGTAAACCCAAGTCTTTCTATTGTAATCATCAATGAAAGTGAGGAAGTAACAACTTCCACCAATCAACTATGTCCTCATAGGTTCACACAAGTCTGTATGCACTAGCTTAAGAGGTTGCTTTTCTCTATATGCAACTCCCTTTAGAAAACTTTCACGGTGTTGCTTTCCCAAGATGCAACACTCACAAGTACTAGAAGGTTCTTTGATGGGAGGTAATCCTTTGCCCATCTTTTTCTGTTGCAACAATCTTAAACCAGAAAAGTGCAAGTGTCCAAATTGAAAGTCTCATAACCAATAATCATTAAAACATGCAATTGTAAAAGAACTCACTTAACCACTGTCATTCAAAATTAGAGGAGAAAGTTTGTTCCTCGTCATCTGCACCTTTGCTATCAGTGGCATGCTTGAGGGCTTATCATATATAACAACTTCTTGACCTTGAAAAAATCTCTCTATCCTTTATGTGTCAATTGGCCAACATTACACAAATTATATTTGAGACTAAGAACATAATATACCTCTGAGATTGTCTTTGGCTCCCCCTACTTGGTCAAAATGTTGACCACTCCTTTGCCATCTACTACCATAGTCTTATCAGTCCCCAACTTTACATCTTTCACAGATTGATCGCAATTTGCAACCAAATCCTTGTTGCCTGTCATGTGGTTACTGCAACCATTGTCTAACAACCACACATTAGGAGAAGGTTCATGCATGGTATGTTAAGCTAGGAACATGGAGTTAGTACTCTCTGTAGCGACATTAGCTCTCTAGTTCCCTTGATCAGCTATCTTCTTCCTGCAATCACGTGCATAGTGACCAAATTTATTGCAATAATAACATTTCACCTTTGTTTGTCAACTCTTTGATTATTGTTGAAGCTTCTATAGTTGCTTCCACTTGCATGTTCATGCTCTTCTCGGCAATCTTTCTGACCACCATATCTTCCACTTCGTCTTTTGCCTTTCGATCTACTTCTGCCTCAACCTCTGTTTCTTGAAATAGAAACCTAACTTTTGAAAGCAGTCTCTAAAGTGGAATCATTATTTCTGTCTATCCTTGCCTCATGCGATAAAAGTGATGCCATCAATTCATCAACTATCAATGATGCCAAATCTTTGGCTTCTTCTATGGCTGCTACCACAACATCTAATTTGGTAGACAAAAATCTAAGAACTTTCTCAACCACTGTTTGATCTTTAATTTCTTCACCATAAATATTTAACTGATTTACAATAGTTATGACCTGATTCATGAAAGAATCGATGTTCTCTGTTTCCTTCATCTGTAGAATTTCAAAATCTCTTTTAGTATTCTGCAACTTAACAATATTGACTTCGGCCATACCTTTATAGTTTGTCGCCAAAGTATCCCATACTACTTTTGCTGAAGACGTGATCATAATCTTCTAGAACACTCCTCAGTCCACTCCTTGGTGAATAAGTTGCAATGATGTGCATTCCTCTTCTTGTCTTTCCTCCATTGTTCCTTCTTTGTATTACTGACAACTTGTTCTTCTTCTTCTTCATTCTTAGGTTCTGAAAACCCAAACTTGACATAATCCCAAACATCTTGTGCATGCAACATGGTAGTCATCTTAATGGCCCGCACATCATAATCCTTCCCTATAAACTGTGAGAACTGGGGCTGGAAATTTGAAAAAACCATCTTTCTCCAAAAATTTCTCTTTGAAAAAAACCTAAAATTCTCCTTTTATAAATTTTATAAAAAAATAGCCATTTCAATAAACCCTAATTTAAAAAAAAAAAAAAAAAAAAAAAAACAAAAACTAACTAACTAAAAAGAACATTTTGCAAAGAAAATATTTTTTTAAAAATACCATTGCAATAAAGCCCCTTAATTATTAAAAAAAAAAACAGACAAAACACTTTTTTAGAAAAGCTTTTTGAAAAATTTCAATATCGTCTTTCGTCGTCGTGGCGGAAAAATATGGATACGTATATTTCCCGACAAACCTATTACAATGAAGACCTGCAGAAACACGTATGGTTTCGGGAAAGATATCCTAGCATATTGGGTATCTGTCATCAGAACCAGGGTCGATACTTTATGAAATGGGCGGAGTATCCGAAACCCTCGCTAGAGCAGCTTGCTAGAATAGCTGCATACAAAATGCCTATACGTATTCAATTTGTTACTACTTAACCGCAACCATCCATACAAAATCAAAGAGTTATTTCTTGGTGGGAGAAGATTAACTAATTTCGTAAGAACTCTTCCTTTTTTTCATGTTATCTGTCGGGGTAAAAAATATTTTGGAGGAAAAAGATTCAGTCTCAAACTTATTTGAATATTACGGGATAACAGTGGAACCCGAAAAATAATGTTTATTCGAGTTCTAAGAGCAAGTAATCGTAAAGCCTAAAATCTTTAATATAAAACCTTAAAAAAAATACTAACACTCACACCTTTAAATAGCCAATCCAACGAATTTAAAAAAAATACCCGGCCTCTGTTTAATAAAGCTTCCCACTCAACGTATATGAATCACCGTAGGATGTGTTAATGCGAAAACCACGAGAAAAAGAAAAAAAAAAAATTCTTTTCACACGGACCAGTGTAAATCTGTTCTTCGGACCATTGTAAATCTGTTTTTCTTTACTCTGTGTAACTTTGTTCGGTTGTCTATTGAAAAGATAGAGTAGAAAACGCATGAATTCACACCTATAATAAGAGCGCCAATTCGTTGATGACACAAAACAAAATATGATGATTACAAAGAATACAAAACATGATATTTACAATGAATTTAATGAAAGGTATTTAGTTTTTTCTACAATCTACATACAACCAGATCTCTATGGCTTAACTGGACTTGACTAACACTCAAATACTCAGTTAAATGACTCTCTATATTTTTAGCTAACCCAACAAATCCGACCAGAGTAATTATCTTATTTTAAGATCATGCTCTTCACCTCTACTATCACTGCAAAGTGACAACGTCATGCCTCATATCTCTTTGGAACTGAATCTCTGAGAGTATAGATAGATCTGAATGCTTAATCGCTGGTTGATTCAATTTGCTGGGCAGCGTGAAACCCCAACACCAATCCCTATGGCCTGCGTTCCCTAAGACTTCATGAGGAACACAGAGCCGCTACCAATGTGTTTAATTGTATGGAAAGTGCAGCACGGTGTTTCAGACACCAAACGACCTCAAGAACCAGAGGCACATTTAGTGTCTTTGGTGCAAATAATTATTGCTCGATTTCTGGTCACTATGAACAATGGGATCACACCGGCATAAATGTATGAATGGTTGATCTGCATAGACTGTAATGGCATACAAATTCTTGTTTTCTTCTCTGCAGGTCCAGGCTTGTTTTCTGCTCGATGCGATGCAAATAAATCCTACGATGTCGTGGTCAGGGTCAAGTCTATCAATCCTGCAACAAGATTTTCCACCTACAATCACTATCCTCTAGGGGTTACTACCATGGAATGTGTTCATCGGCAACACTTCAATGGCCTCCTTAACCAGCCATCCCAAATTAGATTATATATAAACCCAAATAAAAATACTCTTGCAACGACAGCCATGGAAGCGGAAGCGGAGGAGGAGGAGCAGGGCGAGGAGAAAGGCGTTGGCTTCGGGCGTAAGGCGATTGGGGAGTATCAGTCGGTCTGAGCCGCAAGATTCCGGAATGCAATGTGCTAAAAACTGTGCAACCTGGTAAAAACTAATTGAACTTGGGAGGAAGAAAATTGAAGTATCTCATGAGCTAAATCTACCCAGCCCCAAGCCTTCAGAAAAACACTTTTAAGTTTCAATATAATTAAATAACTATAGAAAAGTATAGTGTTGGATATCAATATTTATTATCCATTTAATTAAATATAACCATATTAATTATATATTTCTATATACTTCTATTCTATTGTATTATAACTTTTTTAAATAAAATTTTAATAAATACAAATACAATTAATAACAAGTTTTATATTAATTATATATTTCTATATACTTCTATTCTATTGTATTATAACTTTTTTAAATAAAATTTTAATAAATACAAATACATTAAATACAAGTTTGGGATTAGTCCAATCCAATCAATTTAATGTCTAAAATCAATTGAGGAACTGTGAAAAACAAGTTTTCACAAGTCATTAAAACAATGATTACCTTAGTGGTAGATCAACATGGTAACATACATGCCATACATCATGATTTATTTTCCGGTGGTTTCCTAGCTCCGACTGCGGCAGGCTCCACCACCGCTCCCATTCTGTCATGCCCCCAATTTTTTTTTTTCTTATTGGGCGGGTGCGGCACCACCGTGTACGTTTATTTGTTCAATAACCGCACACATGGACTACACCTTAACCAACATAAACATGCTTTAACTGTTATCTCATAACCATGTAAAAGCATTAACCTTCATAATTCAACATAAACCATTCTTAACATTTTCATATGCAATTAAACCGAATAATAATTGCAAACAAACGTGTAAAATGGGAGGGGCAACTCCCGGTAAAGTCTGCCCACAATGTTTTATTACAATTTTGCAATATTACAACAAGTGCGTCGGGCTAAAACCCATGGCCAGCACTTAAATCTTCATATACAAAAAGGCGTAGAACAGCCTTAACATTACACCCACTTCCACGGCCAAGTGCGCATCACCGATATGCAACTTGCCTTAAGTCCGGCATAAAACCCGTTCTCGTCCTTCGTCGTTCGCCCTCCTTGCCAAGTCTAACCGATAACCGAATTGCGCCTGTCTTATTTCTGCGCATAAGACATGCGCATTACCCTATAAGATCTGCGCCCTTTCTTCTTCGTCCAAGACTTGAGAGTGCTTCCTTGATTTAATGAATGAGCCTTTGCGCTCATCCTTATATATGCTTGCTAACTCGTCCATGAGGGGCGTCGGTTCTTTAAGCCGACCCCATAACTTATGTGAACCGCCATGTGTTAATTCCCTTTGGCGGGTCGGCCTTTGCCATATGCAAAGCCACCCACGCCAAGGTATAACCTTCGGCTTTTCGCTATGTCGTTCGTTGCTTGTTACCGCTCGACCTTACGCTGCCCGCCTTCGTTCGAACTATGCTGCCACGCTGCCGCCGTTGCCCGAGCCCGCGCTGCCTGCCTTCGTCCGCCTGCGCTGCCGTCCTCGTTCGAGCCTACACTGCACAAACCATCCACTGGGCGGGTGGGCGCACCCACCGCTGCTACGTTATGTCAACACGTTCGTTCGCCGGGTGGGCGCACCCCGTGCACAGCCCACACCAACACCGAACTGTTTTATGCTTGACCCATTCACCACCGAACTGTCTGAACGCGTTGCACGACCCATTCACTAGGCGAGTGGGCGCACCCCGTGCACAGCCCACCGCCAACACCGAACTGTCTGAACGCGCTGCACGACCCGTTCTACACCGAACTGTCTGAACGCGCTGCACGACCCGTTCTACACCGAACTGTCTGAACGCACTGCACGACCCGTTCACCAGGTGGGTGGGCGCACCCTGTGCACAGCCCACCGCCAACACCGAACTGTCTGAACGCTGCACGACCCGTTCATCAGGCGGGTGGGCGCACCCCGTGCACAGCCCATCGCCATATATGATAACCATAATACATATATATTTTTGCTGCCCAAACCGTGGGTTGGGCTGGCGCACCTGCGCACAGCCCATCACCCATACGCCAACACCTATATACATATGTATATGCTCCACCGTATATGAAGAGACTCCGTTCGATGATCGTTCAGGGCACCCGCCCCTCGGGCGTGGGTCGCCCTCGGGTCGCCCGCCCATTGTGCGCGGGGCGCCTGATTCTTCGTTTGTCTGCACGCCGTGTAGCTTCGCCCGTCGTTTGCCAACCGTGTCCGGGTTGCCCGCCCATCATGCGGAGCACCCATCCACCATCGTGCACACCTGCCTGGGTTGTGCCTCCAGCCAATTTTGATGTGTAGAAGAATGTCTGCCCATCGTGCGGAGCGCCCGCCCGTCGTGCGGGGCGCCTGCCCAATTCACCAGGGCGTTAGACTCTCCTCCACCCGAAAACGTTGTCGTCCCGACAACACTTCATCCTGGTAGCTCCCCACCAAGATCATCAGCAACCATAATGTAGACCCCCCCCCATAAAAGTTCTGCCACATTAGGTTACCGCTTCCATGTGCAAACTGCCCATGTATCACATCAAGTGTTACACACCTTGATCATGTGTCAACACTTATCTTCACGACCCCATGCCCAGGTCCATGGAAACCCCATCTTTCTGCCGCATGTCGGGATCATCATACCTGCTCAATTATGTTGAGGGCTCACTGCCTTGAGCAGCCAACAATGAGCCCATCCTCCATGTCATCTAAGAAGATAGAAAGGCCAGGAAGTTTCCTCCCTGACTCTCGTCCACCCATGTGTCAGATTGATATTGTGTCCTTAAATATTTATGCACAGCTTCAATCTCTTCACCGGTACACCCAAGCTCTCCTAGCTTGCCTTTCGTCAATTGAAAGTCGTATATGCCCATAGCATATCTGCAAAAGTCTACTATCCCAGTCGGGTCTCTCCCTTCATAGTCTTCACCAGTCCCTGCTTCTGAAGTAGTGCTCAGGACTGCTTCATTTGCAACCTCTTTGTGAGGACCATTAGTGGAAGATATTCCTAACAAGTCCTTCCAAGTTCAGGGGGTTTTTTCCTTATTCCTCTCGTTCTTCCTTCCTGCTTTTGTAATGAAGTCAACGAATTTTCGTTCTTTTGTTGTTTGGATTATACTCCCAAGTCCCCTTTGTTCCACATCCCCATGTTTCACATTTGGATCCTTGGGATATAAAGTCATAGAAGCCTTCCTTGGTCTATATCCCAAGCAACTTCTCCTATTCATCGGTATCATCATGTTCTTTCCTTCAGCGGTGATCAAGAGGAGGTCCCAGTTCATCATTGGTATGGCCTGTGAAAGTCTCATCAAGTCCAACCCCAGCACCATAGAATGATCATCCATGTCCACGACTCTTAAATCCAGCTTCCCGAACCATGATCCGACCCTTATCTGAGTATTTTCCAATATACCATCAACAGCTTTAATGGGAGAGTTAACTGCTTTGAAGGCACTACTTTCCCTCTCCATTTTTGCTTTCTTCCCGAAAGATATCGCAGCCTTCTTACTCACGAAGCTATGAGTAGCTCCCGTATCAATCAAAGCTGCCAAAACTTAATTTCAAGGAACCATCTTCCTTTATTGGTTTTGTCTTGCGCCTTATCTCAGCAACTTGTTTCAAGAATTCACCCTCAAGAGTGTCAATAGGCTTATGCTTCTTTTCGACATCCCTCTTGAGATACCTTACTTCTTTGTCTGGTCCTTCTGGGGAACTTGGTCTCGGTCCGGCTTGGTCTGCCTCAAGCTTCCCTTCTACCGTGTTCTGCTGAAATGTATCACCCAATGGTTCATCGACCAAGTCCATGGAGCTAAACTTCCGGATATCCCTTGGATGTTCACGGTAGTGAGCTTCCAACTTGTCGATGTAGTCGAGTTCTTCTTGCTCGATTACGACTACCTCCTTACCAAGAAGTCTCCTTTTTATTTCTTCCTCAATTTGTTTGACTTCTGTTTCCACCTTAGCTCTTTCCTTCCTCAGTCGGGCTCTTTCGTCGAAGAGCTCTTGAAGACCCAATCTACTTCGGTGGATTTCTTCGTCAAACTCGTCGAGCTCAATACTTGTCATACTTTCGCATTGGCTTCTGAGTTCTTCCAGCTCTCTTCTAAGTTCCGAACAACTCTCCCGAATCTTGATATTTTCGGCCTGCATCGCAACCCAGCTAGAGCTCCATCGCCCCATGTGTTCCAATACTTCATATCGAAGTGCCTTAACTGCATTGTGGTCACCTTTGTCTACCATCACTGCTTTGTCGACCTTCTCCATACTTATTCGGTGGTCTGCTTTTAGATCGAGCAGATTCACGATCAATTTTCAACCCGGATACTCTATCCAAGTCCTTACCAGCTCTAGATCGAGCCTTGCTATTCTTCAACACCTGAACCTCGTCCAAGTCTTCACGAGCAACCCTGCTCTGATACCACCTGTCACGCCCCCAATCTTTTTTTTTCTTATTGGGCGGGTGCGGCACCACCGTGTACGTTTATTTGTTCAATAACCGCACACATGGACTACGCCTTAACCAACATAAACATGCTTTAACTGTTATCTCATAACCATGTAAAAGCATTAACCTTCATAATTCAACATAAACCATTCTTAACATTTTCATATGCAATTAAACCGAATAATAATTGCAAACAAACGTGTAGAATGGGAGGGGAAACTCCCGGTAAAGTCTGCCCACAATGTTTATTACAATTTTGCAATATTACAACAAGTGCGTCGGGCTAAAACCCACGGCCAGCACTTAAATCTTCATATACAACAAGGCGTAGAACAGCCTTAACATTACACCCACTTCCACGGCCAAGTGCGCATCACCGATATGCAACTTGCCTTGAGTCCGGCATAAAACTTGTTCTTGTCCTTCGTCGTTCGCCCTCCTTGCCAAGTCTAACCGATAACCGAATCGCACCTATCTTATTTCTGCGCATAAGACATGCGCATTACCCTATAAGATTTGCGCCCTTTCTTCTTCGTCCAAGACTTGAGAGTGCTTCCTTGATTTAATGAATGAGCCTTTGCACTCATCCTTATATATGCTTGCTAACTCGTCCATGAGGGGCGTCGGTTCTTTAAGCCAACCCCATAACTTATGTGAACTGCCATGTGTTAATTCCCTTTGGCGGGTCGGCCTTTGCCGTATGCAAAGCCGCCCACGCCAAGGTATAACGTTCGGCTTTTCGCTATGTCGTTCGTTGCTTGTTATCGCTCGACCTTACGCTGCCCGCCTTCGTTCGAACTATGCTGCCACGCTGCCGCCGTTGCCCGAGCCCGCGCTGCCGTCCTCGTTCGAGCCTACACTGCACGAACCATCCGCTGGGTGGGTGGGCGCACCCACCACCGCTACGTTATGTCAACACGTCTGTTTGCCGGGTGGGCGCACCCCGTGCACAGCCCACACCAACACCGAATTGTTTTATGCTTGACCCATTCACCACCAAACTGTCTGAACGCGCTGCACGACCCATTCACTAGGCGGGTGGGCGCACCCCGTGCACAGCCCACCGCCAACACCGAACTGTCTGAACGCGCTGCACGACCCGTTCTACACCGAACTTTCTGAACGCGCTGCACGACCCGTTCTACACCGAACTGTCTGAACGCGCTGCACGACCCGTTCTACACCGAACTGTCCAAACGCGCTACACGACCCGTTCACTAGGCGGGTGGGCGCACCCCGTGCACAGCCCACCGCCAACACCAAACTGTCTGCCCGTTCACCACTGAACTGTCTTAACGTTGCACAACCCGTTCATCAGGCGGGTGGGCGCACCCTGTGCACAGCCCACCGCCATATATGGTAACCATAATACATATATATTTTTGCTGCCCGAACCGTGGGTTGGGCGGGCGCACCTGCGCACAGCCCATCACCCATACACCAACACCTATATACATATGTATATGCTCCATCATATATGAAGAGACTCCGTTCGATGATCGTTTAGGGCGCCCGCCCCTCGGGCGTGGGTCGCCCTCGGGTCGCCTGCCCATCGTGCGCGGGGCACCCGATTCTTCGTTTGTCTGCACGCCGTGTAGCTTCGCCCGTCGTTTGCCAACCGTGTCCGGGTTGCCCGCCCATCGTGCGGAGCACCCATCCACCATCGTGCACACCTGTCCGGGTTGTCCCTCCGGCCAATTTTGATGTGTAGAAGAATGTCTGCCCATCGTGCGGAGCGCCCGCCCGTCGTGCGGGGCGCCCGCCCATCATCGTGCGCCTGCCCGATTCACTAGGGCGTTACATGCTCTGACAGGCTCCTCCGCTCCTACTTAATCACTTGGATGTACTTAATGCAAGTGGATGTATGTTTATAAGAGTTTAGGGTTTTCTCGTGACACGACTTAATGCTCTACTCAATGTATGTTTCAATTCCTTGCATAGAAATCAAGATTACTTTAAAAAGTCAAAAAAAAAATTAATATCCTCATAAAAAATAGAATTTGATTCTTTGAATAGAATCTATATATTAAAATATAAAATTTAAGCATATTAAATTTGTACTTAATATTACATAAATTTTTATATTTTATTTAATTTTCTATTTAAAATTTTAAAAATGAATAAATAAATATAGTACAACATAATAATATATTTGAGAGTAATAAGTTTTCATAAAACTATATTAAAAACAAATAAATATCTATTTTATTAGATTAATTTAATTTAATATAATTTTTGAAATGTATGGTGAATAATAATATTATATTGGACTTTGTATTTTTTAGGGATATTAAATTATTTTAGGCGATTCTCAACTATAAGAAAGACATTAGAACAATAAATTAAACTAGTCATTTTTTTAAACTTATATTAATTCATAAAAATATGAGTAAAATATCATATATCACATTCCTTAATGGTTGATCACGTGCATCATTTTAGTAATTAATGTTTGTATAGGACCCTATCTCATATTAAGGTGGGAATTCATGGGAATTTTTATGGTTTTGAGAATTGTAATTTAAATATGGTACCTTATCCTTTAGTCTCCCTGGTATTTCTTCTAAAATATTAGAAATTTTTTTTGTGATTTATGGGCATATGAAGAGGGGAGCTACTTTATTTGTATAATGTTGTTGCTATTACATTTGTGTTTAACAATGTTTATTCATTAGTTATCTTTTGTTTAAAATTTTCAAGGTAGAAGGACTAGTACTCTAGCCATTGTAATAGATAGTGTGATGCTTTTGGTTTTGGTTCATTCTAATCCCAAGAGTATGGTCCTTTCTCTCTATCAATTTAGTTGTATAGGTTTAATGGGTATATGTATCCTTGATGTTATTCTTAGTTGGATTATCTATTTTAACAATTATTATATGATTTTTTTAGTTCCTTGTCTTAGTTCTACTCAAGATATTTGTATCATTTCTCTATGTGTATATAATTTTTTTAGTTCCTTGTCTTAGTTCCACTCAAGATATTTGTATAATTTCTCTATGTTTTTTAAGCGACAAACCTTTCTATTTCAAGGAGACAAATATTCTTTGCATGTCCATATCCCTATGTAACAAAAAGTATAAATAAAGATATCATAGAATCTATATTAACAGTGAGAAGAATTGACAAGTACATATAATTATACAACTTCATTTTAATTACTCCCAACACAATACCATCATGAACATGTGTGTACATCAAAGAGAGGGAATATAGATATTCAATAAGTAAAATATAACATGATGTGAAATCTAATTGTAAATCTACGCACTGATTGTTTCACATCTAAATCCAATACTTATACAAATTAAATTAAAAAAAGAAAATAGAAACTAATAAAAAAGTCAGAGGAACCAATAAACACCTAGCAACATCACTCAACCTTTCTAATAAATATTAAAATAAAACTAATAATTCATAGGTTTCAAATTAATAATATATATATATATATTATTATATATGTATATAAACTAATTTATATATATAATGTTTTCACTTCATATTTAAGTGTGATATGATATAAATTAATTAGTTATATAAAATAATATTGATTTATACAAGAAAATCAATATGAAATTTATAACCTCAGGCCATCATTCTTTCATGGGTAGTCCCACTTCCTATGGTTTTTATCATAAGTTCAACATTTATGTGGTTCTCCTCCATAGTCCTTAGCCTCTTCTCTCACAGTGTGAGTGAATAGGTCTCTTTCTACATTAGTAAAGCTTTTCGAAAACTCACCGTTGCTAATGGTGATTTAATTCTCTTCCTTTTTTCCAAGTAGTTTCTGTGAAATTGCATGCTTCCTTCCTTTGAATTTGAGGCTTCCTTTTTCTTTCCAATCATTCCTATCTTATATTGCCCTTCCTTTCTTTGAATTTGATGCTTCCTTTTTCTTTCCAATCATTCCTAGATTAGATTGCTTGTAGTAGTACTTCATTTTTGTAATAGCCTCCTCAGAATTTTGTGACTCATCAAACTCTATCATGTCTGTGAAAGTATGTGGAAATATTTTTGTATCCTTTCCTGCTCATCCTCATACTTTAATACCCAATTAAATACCAAAT
>APFE031258864.1:25322-62743 GCA_000404065.3 Pinus taeda
AAAAAACCTCGAATCCTCATGATAAAGCATTTCACCCGACATCAGAATATTTATGACCTCATGCTTTAGGGGGCAACTGTTATAGACATATTTGGGCACTGCAACCCCAATCACATATGTCGATAAACCAAGGGCTCTTAAACCCCTAAAAGTGTTGTTTCACACCCTAAACGATCATGGTCAACTGATTACATCATTTCCCAGAAGTTCCGCCTGAAAAACCACTTAGCACTGACCAAAACTAGACCATATAGACTACTCCATGTTGAGGGTGTGATGCATACTGGCTGCTACACTGTCCAGGTGTGATGCATACCGAAAGAGGCTTCTGTAGGGTGCGATGGGTAAGAGTAGACAAATGGCAGAGGCAATTTGCTAAGTGGAAACCCAGGGAATCTTCTAGAAACTTCCCCTATGACACTTGCCTCTCTGAATTCGCCTAGAGATGAGTAAGATATCATGAAATCTTCAAGTGGAACTAAGAACTATTAGTGAAATGACACTAATAAAAAACCCAAAAGCTGTTTCACCCCTCTGCAAATATCTAAAAATGGATTCCTCATCACAGAGATTTAGAGGCTTGAATTTTGTAATTTGTAAGGAAGTGATGTAGGTTTCTCTTTAAGACATTGCATTGTTAGGTGATCTTACTTTTCATGAGGTAAAGAGGGCTTTCATGCTGGGAGGATGATGCTGGATCACACAGATGGGTTGTAATCCTCTCTTCTACTTCTACTATCAATAAAGTTATTTGATTTTTCCTCCATATACTTGTGTATTTGTGAATCTTCCTATTTGTGAATGCAATTGTATGGTTAATGTACTTCTAATTCTGCATTGTTTATGGTATTATAGATCTCTATGCTTTGATGGTGTTCTATTGCTTTGTCTCTACAGGTGTTCTTTGAAGCGGGACAAGTGAGAAAGGAGTGGCAGGCTCTATCAAAGGAGAGAGGAAATAAGCAAGGAGCCAAGCGAAAGATTCGGGTTGGTTCCCTGCTTCTCTCTTATCTATCATACATAAAGGAAAACACAAGTTACTTTGAATTGTTTGTTTCTAAGATAGCTACCTGTCTTAGTGGAACTAGCAGATCAAATAGACAATAGTTTTCCTGGAAACAGGAATCCTTCAGGTTGTTTCATGTAAGCCTCCTCCTCTAGATCTCCATTGAGAAATGTCGTTTTCACATCCATTTGTTGAAATTCCAAGTCAAAATGGGCTACTAACACCATAATAACGCGTAAGGAATCTTTCTTAGATACAAGAGAGAAATTCTTCGTGTAATCGATTCCTTCTTTCTGAGTGAATCCCTTAGCAACAAGTCTTGCCTTGTATCTCTCAATGTTGCCCAATGAGTCTTTCTTTGTCTTAAAGACCCATTTACATCCAATGTCTTTTGCACCATTAGGCAACTCAACAAGATCCCAGACTTCATTACTCTTTATAGAATTCATCTCTTCCTTCATGGCATCGTACCATAATTCTGATTCTTTGCAACTCATGTCTTGTGAAAAGGAATCGGGATCATTTTTGGCTCCAATGTTGTAGTCAGATTCTTGTAGATACACAACATAATCATCAGGAATTTCTAACTCTTTGGTCTAATAGATCTTCTTAACATTGTACCACCATCTTCCTGAGAAGTATATGGTTCAACTCGTTGTTCAAAAGTTCTTGGCAACTCTTGAACTACCTGATCTATTGGAATGTTGTCAGCAGCTTGTGGAACTTCAACAATTGGTTGTTCAACACCAGTTTATACTTGAGGAGTGTTGTGAATAAATTCCTTAATAACCAATCTATCACTTGAGGTGGAAGGTTGAGATTCTGAATGATCCTTCTCAGAAACTATGTTCCTTGTTTGATCGCTCCCACTAATCAAGTCATTTTCAAGAAACTTTGCATTTCTTGATTCCACAATCATAGTGTTGTGAGATGGACAGTAAAATCTGTAACCTTTAGACCTTTCAGGATATCCAACGAAATACCCACTAATGGTCCTTGGGTCCAGCTTCTTCTCTTGTGGATTATATATTCTCACTTCAGACGGGCATCCCCAAACGCGCATATGTCACAAACTCGGTTTCCAACCTTTCCATAATTCAAATGGCGTTTTAGGAACAACCTTGGTTGGAACTCAGTTTAATATATACATTGTCGTCTTAAGTGCTTCAGTCCACAAGGATTTAGGAAGATTGGAGCAACTAAGCATATTTCGCACCATGTCCAATAATATTTAGTTTCTTTTTTCTGCTACACCATTCTGGTCGGGTGAACCAGGCATGGTGTATTGGGCAACAATCCCATGCTCTTGAAGAAATTTTGCAAATGGCCCAGGTGCTTGTCCATCTTCTGTGTATCTACCATAATATTCTCCACCTCTATCTGATATCACAATCTTAATTTGCTTGCTGCATTGTTTCTCTACTTCAACCTTAAAGATCTTAAAGGCATCTAATGCTTCATTCTTTTTACGAAGCATGTAGAGATACATATATCGTGAGTAATCATCTATAAAAGAGATGAAGTATCTCTGACCATGTGAGTCCATGCCTGGACTACATATATTAGCATGTATGATCTCTAATATGTCTGAACTCCTATTGGCACCTTTCTTTGACTTGTTGGTCTGCTTTCCCTTTATGCAGTCCACACAAGTCTCAAAATCAATAAAATCCAGAGTATTAAATATCCCTTCATTTACTAATCTTTTAATTCTTTCTATGGAGATATGACCTAATCTCCGATGCCATAATTTAGAGGAATCTTCATTAATAACACATCTTTTAGTGCCAGTGTGAACATGCATTGAATCATAAGTGACATTGTTTTGTAAATTAATTCAGTAAACACCATTAGACAAAGTACCATTCCCAACACAATCTGATTTATAAAATAAACTGAAAGATATTTCTGAAAAGTTGAAGGAATATCCAAAATGTACAAGCCTTGAAACTGAAATCAAGTTTCTAGAAAAACTTGGAACACAAAAGGTCTTTTCTAATTCTAAAACAAAGCCACTACTTAAAGTTAAATAGCATGTTCCTATAGCTTCCATATGTGATCCCATCTTGTTTCCTGATAAGATGTTTTCTCACTTCCCACTGGCTCCTTAGGTTTTGCAAACCCTGCAAGGAATTTGAAATGTGAATTGTTGATCCAGAACCAATCCACCAGGTGTTAATATTGACATTAACCATATTAGATTCATAACAAACAAACAAGATTGGATTACCTTTGTCTGCAAGCCATTTCTGAAATTTGGCACATTCCTTCTTCACATTTCCCTCCTTTTTACAGAAGAAACACTTGGAATCCTTCTTGATATCATCTTGGGGAGGTGCTTTACCTTTCCCTTTCTGATTGGCTTAAGATTTGCCCTTTCCACGCGTTGCCAGCATTGCACTTTCTCCCAGTTCCATCACTAGTCTCCCTTCTTCTTGAACACACATGGTCATGAGTTCATTAATTGACCATTTATCCTTATGTGTGTTGTATGAGATTTTGAAGGGTCTGTATTGGTGTGGAAGGGTGTTCAGGATGTAGTACACCAGGAAAGATTCCGATATTTTAACCTCGAGTTTCTTCAATTGAGCCACAGTGTCCCTCATTTGCATGATGTGCTTGTGTACACCTTTCACACTAGTGAGCCTTACGGGTGAGAACTTCATGATTAGGGTGCTTGCTAGTACCTTGTCTGAAGTGACGAATTGATCATCAATGGCTTTCACCAAGTCTCGGACCTTTTCATGTTGATCAACGGAACCACGAATACCAGTTGAAATTTTAGCCCTAATGAACATCATGCTTAGGCGATTAGATCGCTCGCGTCGTTCATAAAGCGTGATGTCTACTGTAGTGCTGGTATTAGTGAGTGTTGGTGGCTCATCTTTCCTAATAGCATAGTCTATGTCCATCCACCCCAAATGAAGAACTCTCTCCTTCCAAACCTTATAGTTATCTCCCTTAAGTTCAGGGATATCACAATGAATATCAGAGAAATTTGTAGGTTGTACAACTGCATTAAATTAAAGATCACATGCTTATGTTAAAATTGAGGCCTAAAAATAAAATTTCATGCTTTACCAATGTAAATCATGCTTAAAATTGAATCTAATGACATAAAAATTGTCCGTGGACTAAATTTTTAATTCAAGAAGATTCAATTATTCTTTATGATAGAATTTATCAAATTATTCACTTAATTCATAATTCTAAAGGGTATATTATGATTCTAATTTTATATAAATTCTATCTTAGATTTGAACTTTATGATAAAACTATTAATTCATAATTCTTGTGGGTAAGTTATGAATAATTTGATATTTTAATCTAATTAATTAAAATAAAATATAAAAAAAATTCCTGTGGGAAAAAATTATTATATTTAGCATAATTAATTACAATTAATGTCTAAATATTCTTTATGTGATCCTAATCAATCATAATATATAATATTATTTAATTAGAGATGTTGTGGTTATTCTTTAATCAATTAAAAATTATATGGATCACTTAGACATTAATTTTTTTATGCATAAAAATTAACTTGATATGAGAATAATTATAAATTGCATAAATAAAACTATAATATTCATGCATAACATTCAACGATGGGTCTCGTATACTCATCCAAAACAACATGTATTAATTAGAACAAAAATAATCAATTCATGCAAATTAAATATAAGCATATTTAATAAATTTGCACAACAATTTTCCAAATTGCATATAATTAAACCAAATTAAATATTATAAGCATAAAAATTGAGAAAAAATTTAGAAATATTTCCAAATAAATGCCTTAATTCAGAAAATTCTCAAAATATGGCATTGAGCCAAATCGAGCATGTCTATAAACACCAAGGAAGAGATAAAAATGGCTCTGATACCAAATGATAGCATAATAATGATTCTATAATGCGGAATAAATACTTAAAAGAATCGAAAACTTTAATACCCAAGAAATCATACCTTCGGTCATTGATGCTACTCACACTCCAATACCAGACTTTATGCTATGCTTGAGGTAGTCCCTTCCCTTTTTATTTTCTGATGTGTTTACGACTGCGTTGGCTCGATCAAAACCGATAGTCTAGAAGTCACAGGTTCGAGTCCGACAGAGATCATAAATTCAATCATAAAAGAGGTGAAATTAATGGCGCGTGCCAATGAGAATCACCACAAAAATACTGATGATGAAGTCATGAGGAAATCCTAGTAATGAAGCACACCACTCCGAATGGTTATGATCGAAGCCAAGTAGCACGAAAACCCATTCATATGCAGATGCAAAAATAATGGCGGCCAACCTGAAAGCATATGAACTACAGAAGGCCACGACGAATTTTGGTCTCACATACAATATTATTCACCTGATCACAGGAAATAGAAAATAAACCTAAATGCACCACACCAGCTTATTTCTCCCTGAAAAAACCAAAGCCAAAAGTATGGTCTCCCTGAACATTGTTCAATAGCTGTTTACAAAATTCACCCAAAATCTCTCATCCGTAGCACTTCCAAGCTCTGCTCACTCTGATTTGATGGTGTAAGGCTGAAGGGGTTTAAGTTGTGAGCTTGGGGACCAAACAGAATTATTTATAGCCAAGCTTCCATCAAGCTTTTGTTGGCTATGTGTCAAGTGTTCCACAAATCATGGTAGAGAACTACAGAGGGAGTAATGGACCACTCCAGGAGCTCCCAACCAGAAATTAATTTAACTGCAAATGGTTTCCGTAATTAGCGGGAGCTGGAAAGGGAAGCTCTAGTGGTAGATAGTTTCGGTGGCAATTAGATTCGATGGCCGTTATGGGAACTCACACCACAACCCAAGGATGCATAGTGTCCATAGTTCTAAAGCGGGTAGAACCAATCTCTCCTTGCAGAGCACCCAGTTATAGATGAAGATCTTGCTGTAGTGGGAAACAAAGGAAAACCATCATTTCCCATGCAAAGAGAAATGGGACCATCATGATCATTGGGATAACCACAAAGCAATGTTGAAGCTACACTGAAAACTAGGAAGATTTCGAAAGAAATAGAGTTGGCCACACAAAGATTTTTGTCAAGAAGTTTTTAAGTTGTAGTCGAGCACGGGTTGGACCTGGACTCTCCAATGAGAATGGTCAATTGATATTCATGGACGTTTGTGGTTTTTGTAAACACTATCAATGTGCTAGTCAGAGAAAAGAGAACATCGAGGTGTTCTGAAGATGAAGCTTGTTGCGATAAGGATTGCCATAATAACCCTGCTGGAAAGAAAAATCTAAGGATGAGGTGCCACCGGTGTTATTGGTGGCTAGATCTCAATAGGCTTGGGTTCCCACTAGTCACCCCATAACTCGTTGTGGTGAATTAGGGTGCAAGGGTAACCTATGTTGGAAGTATAGAAGAGGAAAGACACAAAATAACACAAAATTCACAACACAATAATACGAGTTGCGACTCTTCAATTAATCACACAAATCTTGATGATAACAATGAGCCTTGTGAGAGGTATTTAAATTTTTCTGACTACTCGCCTAAAATAACATGACATGCAAACACACACTAAATTTGCCTTAACCTAGAATAAGACTTAGCTTGACTTGACTCAATTTGGATGAACTTTACTCAGTTAACTAATCTCTAATTTTAGATAACTCCCCATATGGGAGTAATTAGCTATCTTTAACACCCCCCTAATTACGACCGCTAGACTAAGACATGACTCATGACAACTTAAACATATCTGTTGGTCTATTTCTCAGCTAGGCTTACAACGCCCATGTTTCTTTCATGAAATTCAAACACATCTTTTTCTAATGGCTTAGTAAATATATTAGCCAATTGATAACTCGATTTACAAGGCTTCAAGTGAACTTCTCCATTGCTGACAAATTCTCTAATAAAGTGATATCTAATATCAATATGCTTTCTCTTTTGATGAAACACACTATTCTTCGATAGTGCAATCACTAAGGTGTTGTCACAATATATTGTTGTTGATCCTTGTTGTTTCTGCTTGAGTCCATCCAATACTCTTCTTAACCACACTACTTAACATGTTGTTGATGTTGCTGCTACATATTCTGCTTTTGTTGACGAAAATGCCACAATAGGTTGCTTCTTAGATGTCCATGCTATCACACTTGAACCAAGATGAAATACATAACCATAAGTTCTCTTCCTATCATCCAAACTTTATGAAAAATCACTATCTATGTACCCAATCAAATCGTTCTTCCCTGTGCTTGTATACGTTATGCCACAATCTCTAGTTCATGTTATGTATCTCAAAATTCTTTTTCCTACTCTCCAATTTGTCCTTTGGAGTCTCTATAAATCTAGATATCAAACTAACTCCTTGCATAATATCTGGTCTTATAACTGTGAGATACATGAGGCTGCTATTCAATCTTTTGAATAGAGTTGGATTGAAATATGATCCTTCATCATCCTTACTTAGCCTGGTGCCTATTGCAACTGGTGTAGGTGCTAATTTACTTTCCATCCTGAATCGTTTCAGCAAATCTCTAGCATAGTTATAAGAAGTGCTTCGGCGTAAATCACATGACAAAGACATTTGTCGACGCGTTTCGAACCAACTAGTGTGGTTCAACTTGTCCTGACGATGAACCACACTAGTTGGTTCGAAACGCGTCGACAAATGTCTTTGTCATGTGATTTACGCCGAAGCACTTCTTATAACTATGATGGATCACAGAAGCCTCAATTCTACAAATCTCTAGCATATTTATTTTGGCAAATAAAAATTCATTTTTCAGATTGCTCAACTTCTATGCCAAGAAAATATTTCATGAGACCAAGATCTGTCATCTCAAATTATTTCTTCATGACTTCTTTAAATTCATCTAACTCAATATCACTAGTGTAAATCATGCATCCACATCTAAACAAACAATCAAAATATCTCTGTGCCCATTTACCTTGTGTACAAGGTAGGCTCAATGTTTTTTCTGCAAAATCCATTCTTGATCATGTAGCTATCAATTCTTTTATACCAAGCTCTAGGTGATTGCTTTAGTCCATAGAGCACTTTCTTCAACTTGTAAACTTTATCATCTTTACTTTCAACTTCATTACTCGGATGCTACTGCACATAGATTTCTTCTTCTAGAATTCCATTCAAGAAGGTTGATTTCACATCCATCTGGTATACTTTTCACTTGTTCTAACTTGTTGTTGCTAGAACTGCTCTTACCATATCCAATCTAGCTACTCAAGGAAACATTTCTCTGAAATCTATTCCCACTCGATGTGATAATACTCTTTCTAAAATTTTTGCTTTAAATCTTTCAACTTCTCCTTTATCCTTCAACTTTGTCTTGTACACCCATTTTACACCAATGAGGTTTTTTTCCTTTGGAAAATCAACCAAATCCCATGATTCATTCTTTTCAATAACTTTCATTTCTTCATTCATAGCTTGCACCCAATTTTCATCTCTGATTGCTTCTTCAAATGAATAAGGTTGGAATGACAATAATGCAAAGTTTGAACTGACATCCGAGTCATCATAAATTTATTTCAAACTTTTTATCTTTTACTTACCATTGCTTGATCCATCACCTGATTGACTGCTAGGATAAATTTGATCTGTTGATCTGCTTGAAGATCCATGTTGTTCATAATATCTTGGAGTCCTTGCTGGGGTGACTTTGTTAGATGTCTTCTCTTGTGATCCCTGCTGCTCTTGTTTTGTTACATCCTCTTCTTCCATTAGTGGCACTATTGCATCAATAGTCTTTTCTATATTTCCATTTCATGGCTATTGTTCTTTGAACAAAACATCTCTATTGACCATAGTCTTCTTGGTGACATGGTTATACACTTTGTAAGCTTTTGACTACTCACTATAACCAATAAATATGCATTTTTCACTTTTATTATCCAAATTGACTCTTAGCTCTTTAGGCACATGTGGATAGGCTACACATCCAAACACTCTAAGATGAGATACATTGCAAGACATACTTGACCATGCTTCTTCTAGTACTATATTCATCACACTGTTTGTAGGGGATATGTTTATCACATAAACAACACATGCAATTGCTTCTGCCCAATACTCATTAGACAAGTTTCTTCCTTTGAACATGCTCCTTGCCATATTCAAAATGGTTATGTTCTTTCCCTCTGCTACACCATTCTACTACGGTGTGTACCTGGTTGTAACTATCTTATGATTCCATGTTGTTTGCAATAATCATAGAATGCCTTCGAATCATATTCTCTACCACGATTTGACCTCAATATTTTGATCTTACGATCACATTAGTTCTCTCCTAAGGCTTTGAATTCTTCGAAATTTGCAAAAGTTTCAGACTTCTGCTTCAAGAAGTAAACACAAGTCTTTCTGTTATAGTCATCAATGAAAGTGAGGAAGTAACATCTTCCACCAATTGAATGTGTCCTCATAATTCCACATAAGTATTTATGAAACCAAATCTAGTGGATGCTTTTCTCTGTATGCAACTCCTTTCAAAAAACTCTCACAATGTTTCTTTCCCAAGATGAAACACTCACAAGTACTAGCAGGTTCTTTGATGGGAGGTAATCCTCAAACCATTTGTTTCCACTGCAACAATATTAAAGAAGAGAAGTGCGAGTGTCCAAACCGAAAGTGCCATAACCAAGAATCATTAGAACATGCAACTATAAACGAACTGACCTAATCACTGTAATTCACTACTAGATGAAGGAGTTTTTTTCCTCATCATCTGTACCCTTATTATCAATTGCTTGCTTGGGGGCTTGTCATATATAACACACTCAATTGACCAACACTTATCAAATTATATTTGAGACCAGGGACATAATATGCCTCTGATATTATCTTCAACTCCCCCTATTTGGTTAGAATGTTGACCACTCCTTTGCAATCTACATCCACAGTATTTTTAGTGCCCAAATTTACCTCCGTCCTCACAGATTGGTCCAAATTTGCAACCAGATTATTGTTTCTTGTCATGTGGTTACTGTAACCAATGTATAATAGCCACACATTATCAGAAGGTTCATCGTGATATGGAAATATATGAACATAGGGTCAGTATTCTCTATAGTGACATTATCTCTCTACTTTCCTTGATCAACTATCTTCTTCCTGCAATCACGGACGTAGTGTCCAAATTTATTACAATGATAACACCTCACCTTCGATTTATCAAATCTTTGATTGTTGTTGAAGCTTTTGTTGTTGCTTCCACTTTCATGTTCCCGCTCTTTTCTGCCATCTCTTTCAGCACTTGATATTCCACCTTGTCCTATGCCTCTCGATCTACCTCTTCCTCGACCTCTACCTCTTGAAATAGAGACATGGATTTTGAAAGCAGTTTCTAAAGTGGAATATTTATTTCTATTGATTCTTTCCTCATGGGATAGAAATGATCCCATAAACTCATTAACTATCAATGTTTCCAAATCCTTAGCTTCTTCTATGGCTGCTACCACAACGTCAAATTTGGTAGAAAAAGATATGAGGACCTGCTCAACCATTGTTTGATCTTTAATATCATCACCATAAATTTTTAATTGACTTGCGATAGTCATGAACCGATTCATGAATGAATTGATGTCCTCTGTCTCCTTCATCTACATACTTCCATAATATCTCCTAGTATTATACAACTTAACAATATTGAATTTGGCCATACCTTCTTAGATTGTGGCCAAAGTCTCCCGTGTTGTCTTTGTTGAAGATGTGATCATAATTTTCTAGAACGCTGCTCGGTCCACTCCTTGCTAGATAAGCTGCAATGCTTGTGCATTCTTCTTTTTGTCTTTCTTCCATTTTTCTCTCTCTACATTACTAAGGGCTCGTTTAGTTGCTTCATCTTTAGGTTATGGAAATCCATATGTGACATATTCCCAAACATCACGCTTCTTCAACGTGGTTTCCATATTAATGGCCCAATCATCATAATCCTTTCCTATAAATGGAGGAAATTGCAACTAGAAACTAGACAAAGCCATCTTCAAAAACTAATAAAAACCTCTTTAAATAACAAAACTTTAAAATTCTCCTTTTTTTAAACAACTTTACTAAAAAACCTTTGTATATTTTATAAAGCACTCACAAAACTATATGAAAAACTTTATAAAGCTATTTGAATTCAGAAACCTTCCAAAAATCCATTTAAAAAAAATGTATCACACTTTAATGTAAGTCATAACAACTCACGTGACCTTAAAGCTTTAAAACTTTGACTTTCAAACATGGACCCATGTGACTCCTTTATATGCTTTGAAACGAACAATTTTGATGCTTTAATGCCTCAAAGTGTTTGTGCACCCTCGATTCAATTAACCTACACAAATTTCTCAATTTTTTCAAACCAAAAGTTTGTGACCAAATTGTCGCAGTTTTTACAATAACAAAGTGGGAATTGTGCACCCAACTTGTGCATACTTAACTCCTTAACAATGAAACAATTTTACAACACAATTTTAAGAAACATTGTCGACCTTCTTCACTTGGCCCTCTTCTTATTGGCACTGCTAGCTCCACGGATCTGTATTCCTTTGTCTGCTCTAATACCAATTTGTTGAAAAGGAAGAGGAGGAAAGGCACAAAATAACACAAAATTCACACACACAATAACATGAGTGTCTGATTTTCCGACAAGCGAATCACTTAAAATAACTTGACATGCAACCACACACTAAATTCGAATTTAACTAGAATAAGGCTTAACTTGCCTTGTCTGAACATGACTCAGTTAAATGAGTCTCTAATTTTATATATCTCTCCATGCGGGAGTAATTAGCTATATTTAATAACCTATTCAATGAGGTTGCAAATTAATGTGTCATTGCAAATGAGAAATAGAAATAGGTCAAGTTGTATGGTGGTTGATTCATAGTGCAGATTTTATGAGTGAAAATATTGTTGAAAAGTTAGGTCAAGGTATGGGTTGGGAAAGATATATCAAAAGAGAAATAGTGAAGATGGAGGCACTAAAGTTTAATGAAAGATTGAGCATGTGATGAATGAGCCTCCTAAAGAGTTTTTGTCCAAGGTATGTGTATTTTCCCAGGAAGTTGTAATACATGTTGTTCAAGAATATTGTAAGGCCTTAAGACTCTGATCAAAGATATATGTAGTGTAGCAGCACATCGAGTCATCAAATTGTGGAATGGACCACTTGGATAGGTACCAGGGTAGAAATTGTATTGGTATCCTACATTGAGGGTGGCATGTGAGATCTCAAGTGAGATGGTTAATAAATTAATAGGACTAGGTTAATCTCCCTGAGTCAAATTTAAGGAGGGGTTTGTTAGGGTGGTTCAGGAAAGCTTGACCCAGTTAAGTTACCAGCGGTTTTTGGGCTCCACTTTTGTGGGAACCCATGGTTTTGTAGATAGCATTAATCTCCCATGTAACATATTTTAAGTCCAAACAAACTCATGTTAATTCTTTCAGGTGGCCATTAAGATTCAAACAATTGTGTCTTTAGACACCACCACTTCTCTCGGCATTGTAACATAGTTTGTTTTTAATATCAATTGATGCATTACAATCCATTATGATTATATTTAATACTATAATAACTATAGTTGGTAAATATTCATAAGCATCAAACCATAATAAACATAAAAACATTTACCTACCAAACATTAATATTAATAGGAATTACAATAGCCACAATTAACAAACAATCTACTCCAAATCTCCATAATCATTATTTTGCTTCCACTTTTTGCAATTCAAAGAAATAAAACTCCAAAACTTCTATTCACGATTATAATTGACTATCCTTTTAATATGATATTTTTTAATTAATGAATTTAATTAAAAGGAAAAAAGACAACTACTTTAGAAACAAATCTCAAGTCTTTAATTTGTGTATACTATTAAGAATAGTCTAAAATATTATAAAAAATTCTATGGAAATGAATTCTCTACCATCCACCTAATAATTATTGATAATTAGATATAAAATCTAGGAACCCTATTATAATACAGACATGCCTTTTTTTTTCAAAAGAAAAAAACAAACTTGTTTATATTAAAATAAAACCATTTTATATGATCCAACATAAACATATATACAATGGACGGATACAGGATACCCACACATAAGGAATGTGAAAAGAGAAAACCAAATAAACAAGCTCATGAGATGACACATCACACAATGCCCTAGCATATTCCATAATGTTTACATATGCAAGTGACTGTCATAACATATCCTATAGAGCTTTGATGAAGTAGGGAAAAAGAAACTAAGTAAAATTAGACCGTAAAGCAATTTTAAAAAACATTTCATATTGACATCTCAAGAAAATTAAGCCAATCCAAATCCAATGAGACTGTAACTAAATAAAAATATAAATGACAATGTCTGGAGGAAGTCCAAGACAAGCTAAACCCAAATGGAGGATCTCTTTTCTTTAGAGAAATAAAACATATAATGATTCCTATTAACAATCGTCAAAATATGGGGATGAATCCCTTGCTAATAGAATGACCATACCTCAATATTTGAAAGTGTATTCTACCCCTAGTTATTCTCAAACCTTTCTTTAACATTGTGTCATCCAATTGATTTTGATGGCATTGAATGTGTGAAAAAGCGAGGTTATTAAACTGAGAAGACATGTCCCTAGTGAACCTTAATCAGTTTGTGAGAGTTGGAGTTTTGAAACCAAATATATGATTTTCCCAATCAATTGTGATCTTGGAGTCACAAAATATTGAAATTTATTTGAGGGATAACCTAAGAGCACAATCCAAGAGACCCCATAAAGCCATCACTTCAGCTTTAGAGTTAGTCTCCCGACCTCCAAACCAATTGTAAGCATAATGTGAGCTAGATTCCATGATTAAAATAGCTATGAAACCACATAACAAGTTCAATGCATCCCCATTGAATAATCCAACAGGGATTTTGTCCATATAGCTAATAAAGAATGGAATCATACCCTTTTCAATCACAAGGAGTTGCAAGAATTCCAAGAAAAACACAATTGATTTATTGTTGTTCCTATGAATAGAGAAAGGAATGTCATCAAAAAGGATTTATTCCTTCCACACCAAATCCCCCAACATATAAATAAATGAAGGGATTTAAGAGGGCTATGTTTCTAACTCTAGTCTATTAAACATTAATTGATAGAGGATTATATCTTGAAATCATAAATATTTAAGCATTATAGTAAATTTGACCATCCAACAATAACACCCATGCAATTTAAAAATAAATGCAATTGGTCTTCACTACCTTGTTGACATATGCAACATCTAATAGGGCCATCAAATCCTCATTTTTTCAAATTCACCCATGTGTGGATTTTATTGTATCAATGAGGCAACCAAAACATTTCAATTTTAATGTCATATTCCATGTCCAAATCTTCTAAGTCCATTCCATCCCGATTGGAAGGAAATTTGGAGCGGTGATGTACGAATATATTTCCTCAACCAATATTTGTTGGGATGATCTTCCATTCCAAATGAGGGCGTTAGCCGTGTCGGTTAATGTAACTCCAACTTCATATACATTTTGGATATAATGTTCCCAAATTAATGTCCACTTCCCAACTAAACCCAAATTCTTGCTACTATACCATATTGGATGTAGGCCCATATTGTCGTCCCATTCATGTAGTCGTTGAAGTGTATATATGCCTAGATCATGTATATGAAGAATGATCTCCTTGGGGAGGACATGGTTTTCAATAAATCCATGGATGGGATCTAAATCCATTTCCACCTCAGAGCCTCTACCAACACCCAACATAAGTTTCCCATGAGCTATTATTTTGTTTTCATGAAGCCCCTCCAAATATATGATCCAATTTGTATTCAGGGAGCCCCACTCGAAATCCATCCCTACAAAGATTGATTTTTTAAATATTTCTCTAAGAGGATCTTATCCCATTGTCTAGTACCAACCATAACTCTCCACGAGGTTTTTGTTATCAACGCCCTTCTTAATCTCTCCAAATTATTTATACCCAAACCACCTTCAGGCTTTTGCTTGGTAAGAGACTCCAAACAAAGAAGGTGAAAACGGTCTAGGCCATGAGCACCTAACCATAAGAAGTGATAAATTACTTAATTTATGAAATTGATCACCTTCTTGGGAAGTATGAAGAGGTGCATCCAATATAAAAATATTCCTTGCAACACTAATTGTGTAAAGGTTAATCACCCACCCAATGATAGCCATCTTTAAGCCCACATTAGGAGTTTAAACTCAATTTTTTGTAAAAGGCATTGATAGTCTATTAATTTATATCTAGTTGGCTTGAGAGTAAAACCAAGGTATCTAAAACCATGCTCTAACACATATCTATTGACAGATAGGAAGTTTGTAATTTCCTTGGTCTACCCACAATCTTCTGTAGCATAGATAAGAAGAGATTTCCTTTCTTTCATATATAAACCTAAAGGCTCCCCAAATTTATTGATAATCGAATATATATGTTTCCATTGTGATGAGGATATGCAACTGAATACTAGTACATCGTCAATGAAGATAAGATGGGTCACAATAGTGCCACTAGAAACCTTAACACCTTGAAACAAGGCACACTGATTAACCATAGTTATCCTCCTACTCAAACCATTTATGACCAGAAGGAAGAGTAAAGGGGAGAGAGAACATCCCTGTTATAAGTCGTGAGCACCTTGAAAATAGGGAGGGAATACCATTAATCAACACAACATAATTTACGAAAGACACACATGCCATGATCCATTCCACCACTTCCAGTGAGAGTTTGATTTTATGGAGGATTATACGTAGGAAGGACCAATCCACACAATTATAAGCCTTGAATAAATATAACTTCAAGATCATTGCCTCTTGTTTCCATGCCTTAATTGAGTGAATACACTCTTAGGAAATGGCCACAATGAATTTGACAGTTCTTAAGAAACCTAAAATGTTGAGGGAAAATATATAAAGATAATTTTTCTTTGAGTCGTGAAGCAATGATCTTGGAGATCAACTTATATAAAATATTGCATATGGATATTGGCTAGAATTTCAAAAATAAGGAGGCCTTTGAATATTTTGGTATAAGGTTGATAAAAGTAGAATTTAAGGAGCTCAAAATCTGATGATTCAATCTGGCCTCTTCCAACATCATCAGCAAATCTTGCCCCATAATATCCAAGAAGTAGGGAAATAACTCAACTATTTAGCCATTGGGTTGTGGACACGTGTCCTATGTAGAGGGTTTTAGGGCCCGAATAATTTCGTCCAAAGTGATGGGGCCTCCAATAATCCTATCATCCTCATCAAACATGCGAGGATATGTCTGGATAAAATCCATTTGGTTGTAAAAGTCCACAATGTCTCTTTCCTAGAAGAGTGATCTGTAAACTGTCGTGGATATTCTACTGTACAGTTCGTCACAACAGATCTAATAATATTATATTCAAAAATTGAGATTCTACACTATTATAGTTTTATTTAATTTCTATATTTGTAGATTTTACTGTACTTAGTGCATGCATGTGAATATAAATTATGTAGAAAAGTAGAGAATGAATAAAACAAGCTCACACACACATAATATGCAATATATTCTCTCTAGGAAACCCTTTCGGGAGAAAACCCAACTGGAAGGTGAGGTTTCTTCGCTCTCTTTCTCTATCTAGAAATATGGCTGCAGATAAAAAGAAGTAATGACTGTGGTCCATGGGCTGCTATAGTGCACAAATCCTCTCTTCATACTCTACCTCCTATCTCTCGTGCCTATCTTTTCTCATCTATGGAACAAAATGCTCTCGAAAGAATGGAATGCCTCTTCCTCCTAGTGGCCCGTTATAACATAGCCCAATAGCCTACTAGTATTTAAGTTTGACTACATCAACTCTTCACTAGAGTTACAAAATAGATTATTCTAGAGCCTTCTACATCAAAAACACATGTCTAGCCTCTTTTCCATGAATAATGGGGGCTGACGCAACATCCTCCCGAACTATAGGTGTGAAAACAGGAAGGTCAACTTCTGAGTGGCATAACTTTTGCATACAAACTCCGATTCATGGAATTCTTGTGTCGTTGGAAATATTTTTGTGTGTATAATAACATGAAAAGGTGGGGCACTTAAGCGACAACATTTTACCCCAAAAAACACCATTTGATGATTCAAAATTCTCCCATAAGGTTTCAAACCACATTTCACCAAACTGGGTCCTGCCGGTAAAAATGGTCTGGTGAGATGATTCCTCCACGTTTTCCACTCCAAATGGATTGGGATGGATGAAAAACAATATAAGGATCCAATTCAGATCACACCTCCCCATTTTGGGAGGATTTTGGTCCCCAAAATCGTTTACTGAATGAGGTGAGGAATTTTTTCGTCCACCTTCTCTTTAGTGTACCATTTAGCTTTGCCTGGAAGTTGTCCCTTCAACCCAATCTACGAAAGGTCATCTTGCCCTTGTCTTGTAGTTCTGGACCTCTTCTGCAAAACTGTATCCTCTATCAACTCTGCCTGAGCGTCTGGTGCCAAATCCTCCACAGAAGGTAGGACCTGTTCATCTTCCTGATCTAACATGGAAGGATCATAGAGTTTCAAATTCTCTACATTTACAACTGAGTAAATGCTCATATATAGTGTTAAACTGAGTGGATAGGCATTATCACCCACCTTCTCTAGTATCTCAAAGGGACCATATCTTAGAGCCTTGATTTTCTTACCAAGCCCCTGCAGCCTCTCCTTATTCAACTATAGCCATACTCTATCTCCCACCTTGAATGATTTCTCTATTATTTGTTGATCATGTCTAGCCTTATACTTCTCCCATGACTCCCGCAATTTTTCTTATACCTGTATATGGATATGCCTGGTCTTCTCTATATTTTTTTCATCCCTCAAAGCATCTCCTACAAGGTCTTCCTTCACTCCTCCTTGCTGCCTATATGTAATATCCAAAGGTGAAGGTGGAAAATATCCAAAACAAGTTTCAAATAGGGATTTTCTTGTAGAAGTGTGGACTTCTCTGTTATAAGGATGTCGTATATACACTATATTTTCATTCCAGGTCTTTGGATGCTTCTGGTTGTAAGCCCTCAAAAGCTGCACCAAATTCATTTCGACTACTTGTGCCTACCCATCTGTTTGTAGAAGGAATGTTATAGATCTCTTCAAATTTGTGTCCATCTTCTCCCATAATGTATACTAGAATGCACTGAGAAATCTTGTATCCCTTTTTGAAATGATGCTCCTTGGTATCCCAAAGTGTACCCATACCTGTCCAAAGAACAAGTTTGCTACTTCTTGTCCACTGATGGTATTTTTACAGGGCATTAGAACACACATCTTATTGAATATGTCAACTACCACAAATAGGTAGTCATGTCCCTTCCTGGTTGTCGGTAAACCTCCCACAAAGGCCATGGAACTGCTTTCCCAAGGACGAGTAGGTACAGGTAAGGGATGATACATACCTTGCTTCCCATTGCTAGGGTTGTTGGTACAACAAAGAATGCATCCTCCTATGAATCTAGCTACTTGCTCTTGCATCTTGGGCCAATACACATACCTTTGCAAGCTAGCCATAGTCTTCCCTACACCAAAGTTCCCTATACCAGCACTTGTACATGTACCTATAATATCACCTATACCTATACCACTACATGTACCTGTACCTATACCTGTAATATCACTTGTACATGTACCTGTACTAGCACATGTACCTATACCTGTAATATCACCTATACCTATACCTGTAATATCACCTGTACCTGTGCCAGCATCCTGCTGCAACTTGCGCACAATCTCCATTTACCTGACATCCCACTATCTTGCCTGCAAGATCCTATCCTATAAGTTTGTCCCATATGAACTCATAGCCACCAAGTGATGTATCTGTACCCATCTACTTAGAGCATCAGCCACCATGTTATCTTTAACTTTGATGTACTTGATCTCAAAATCAAACTCATTGATCGTGGTCAACCATCTAGCCTACCTAGTATTCACACTCAACTAGTCCATCAAATATCTCAACCCAATGTGATCACTCCTTAGCAAAAACCTGTTGCCAAGAAGATAGTGCCTCCACATCTTCAATGCATGTATAATTGTTGCTAACTCATGATCATGTGTCGGGTAGTTCTGCTCATGCTCATTTAGTTTCCGTGACTCATAGCATACCACCTGTCCATCCTACATAAGGACTCCACCAAGCCCTCTCTTGCAAGCATTTGTACATACCACAAACTCTTTGTCCGGATCAGCAATATGTAACATTGGTGCATGTGTCAACAACTGCTTGAGCTGCTCAAAGCTAGCTTCGCACTCCTCTGTGCATTCGAACTTCTTACCTTTCCTTTGCAATGATGTAAATCAATCTGGGAGAAGTTCCTGATGAACCTCCTATCATAGCCTGCCAAACCGATGAAAGATCTTACCTCATCCACACTCTTAGGAGATACCCACTCCATGATGACCCTTATCTTCTTTGGATCTACTACAATGCCTTTCTTGGAGACAACATGTCTCAAGTAGTGTACCTCTGTCTGAAAGAAACTACACTTGATGAGCTTAGCATATAACAGATGCTCTCTCAACAACCTCAACACTACTGCTAAATGTTTGGCATGCTCTTCCTCATTTTTAGAATATACCAATATATCATCAATGAACACAATAAAAAATTTATCCAAATATGGTTGCAACACACTATTCATCAAACACATGAATGTAGTTGGAGGATTAGTTAAGCCAAATTGAACAACAACGAACTCATAGTGCCCATACATGGTCTTGAATGCAGTCTTGTAAATGTCATCCTCTTTGATGCATACTCGATGGTATCCAGATCTCAAGTCAATTTTCGAGAACACTGCTACTCCATTCAACTGATTAAAAAGGTAATCAATCCTTGGCAAAGGGTACTTGTTCTTGATAGTCACTTTATTCAACTCCTTGTAGTCAATGCATAATCCTAGAATACCATCCTTCTTCCTTAAAAACAATACCGATGTGCCCCAAGGTAATACACTTGGCCTAATGTATCCCTTGTCTAACATTTCCTTCAATTGCAACTTTAACTCAACCAACTCAGGTGTGCTCATCCTGTAAGGTGCTTTCAATGCTGGAGTTTCCCCTGGAACTAACTAAATAGAGAAGTCTACCTCCCTATGAGGTGGCAACTATGTAATGTCCTCAAGAAATACATCCTGAAACTGCTGCAACATTGGGTACGTGTTCAACAGATCTGCATCCTTAACCTCCTTACTCTTATCACTAGAAATGTTTACTGCAAATAGCTTGTACCCTTTCCTTTGGCTACTCTTTTCTTGCATAGCTATTACGATCCTAACTGATGTAGCTTTCTTCTTACCTTGCAAGACTCTTGGTTCTCCATTGTCATCAACACACTCAATATCTTTGTCATAGCAGTCAACCTTAGTTTTATGTAAATACAAACAATCCATGCCCAATAACATACTATATGAACCCAAAGGTAAAACATTCAAATGTGTTCTTGTATGCATACCATTCAAATCAAATGCGCAAGCTCTTACCCAATGATGAACTCGCTTCTTTGTACATGTAGCCAACTGCACTAACCAAGACTCCGCATGAAATTCCTTATTCAAACCACACTTATCCACTAAGCCGGGACTAACATAGCTATAATTGGATCCAGGGTCAATCAAAATAGAAATAACTTGATCATAAATCTTACTATCCATCTCAATTATAGATGCCTGATGTTCTTCCTGCATATTGTCCACTGCTGCATAGATATGTGGAATACGTTGACCAACATCCCCAATAGTCTGTGCCTCCTGTGCACTGTATATCTTAGGCCTTCCACCCTAATGTTGTGGAAAAACTCTCCTCAAGTGTTCTTCTCCACATGTCCAACACTCCAACTAACTAGTGCCCTCACCTCTATGCTGTTGTTGTGGCACATGTCCCTATCTAGCTGCATTAAATCTCTTTTGCGGTGCCACATTTTCTTTCCCATTTGCATGCTAAGCTATTGTCCTCTTAGGATGCCATTTACCTCTACCTTTATCCTTTCCCTTCCATCCATGCTGAGATTCATTCTTATGCTTTCATTGTTCATAGAAATGATTTAGTTTCCCAATAACTTCCTCAAGCGACCGAAGCTCATCATACTCAATCCGATCTCCATGTGATAATGGAAATCCACTGACAAATCTTTTAACTTTAGCCTTCTCATCAACAAGATATCGTACATACCTCAATAGCTCTAGAAACTTAGCTGTGTACTCTTCATCTTTCATTGATCCAATCTTTAGCTCATAAAATTCTTTTGCCTTACTGTCATAGTACATTTCTGACAAATATTTCTTCCTAAAAATCGTTTTGAATTTCTGCCAACTCAAGTCATCTCTCCTAATATCTCTGACTCGCTTAACATCTTCCCGCCAGATGTATGCTTTACCTTTCATGCTGAAGATAACTATTCTGGCCTTCATGTTATCTATGTACTCATGCAACTCAAAGAATTTGTTCATACCAAGTATCCAAGCTTCTGCATCTTTTGGCTTCTTCACATCTCCATCAAACGTAAGTAGTTTTTCTCTGCTGAATTCATTCGGCAAGTATCCCCTATCAATCCTCCTGTACGTATGATAGCGATGATGATCATGATGTCTATAAAAACCAAAACTAGAATAATACATGTACTCATCGCCCCTCCTTTCCAGAGTTTCCAACAACCTGCCATCTCTCATTGTGTCATATCTATCTGACTTGTGTTTACCAGGAGATCTACTACCATATGTTCCATTAGTTCCATCCTCATGTGCATGGATGATCTGAAGCAGCCCTTGTCGCTGTAGTTCTGACAAACTCTGAAGAATTATAAAATTAACCTCTACCTACTTCTCTTGTGCTTGTATGATTCAGTCATTATTTGCCTTACAACTCCTTATCTCTTCCTTCAAGATCCTCAATGTATCCGCCAAATCAAAAGCATGTCCCATACCACGTTGCTCATCTGATGCATAGGGAGATTCTACGTAGTCTACCACCTTGCTAGCCATTTCATCTTTCTTCTTTCAATGCATAATATATCAGATAAACCAAATCACAATAAACCAACATACCTTAGTATAGCTCGGGGAGAATACCTTGTCTGCAAGATCACAAAATCAATGTGATACATGTATAACATAATCATAACAATGTATAGACATTCACAAGTAATTGTATCAACATATAATAATCACTCTACTTAAGGTCCAATCATCAATGTAAGGACATATCAACAATGCATGCTATGACCTCATTCATGACGACAATCATTACTCCATTGTACACATTGCCACATGCAGCCAACAATATGCATAAGCAATGCCAAATCAACCACATGTACGCATATATGCATGTAGTTGAACATAATCGATTATTTCTTGTGATCAACCTACAAGACTGATACATTTAATCAAAATATTTAAAATGTAACCTAACATACAAAGATGTAAGTAGGGAACAAAAATTCAACATGTAAGCGACAAATTGTTAGGTCCCTATACTACAAGTGTAACCCCTTATTGTTATTAGTGCAACCCACTTATTATATTTTTGTGCCCATGTAGTCTCCATATTTTTATTATTGTGCCCCATAGAAGCCCACTATTGTTATTGTTGTGCCCTTACATTATTATTGTTATGTTGGCTCTGATTATATTATGACCTCTTAGACTCCTATATATACAAAGGAGGTCTTGTCATTTGTATCATCCAAGAATTGTTCATTTTATGTAATGTAAAGAGGTTTACCCCTCGAAGAGGCTAATTTTTAAGTAGTTGATCTATCTTTTCTATATTTTTGTGAGCTGGTTTCATAACATTTGGTATCAGATCTTTGGATTCTAGGGTTTCGCTGCTCCAAAGAGGCCATCATGGAATTTTCGCTATAACGTTTTCGCTACCAAGTTTCATAAACTAAAAAAACCCATTTGAGCCGAAATCATTCTAAACCTTAAGTACGAATTTCAGAACTTGCCTCACTACATTTTTGGACATATGATTTGAGGAAGTTAGGGTTTTTGCAAGCTCTAGAATTCCATCTCAAACAGGGCATCGTGTAATTTTCACTATAATTTTATTTCTACGAAGTTTCAAACTCTGAAATTAAAACCCATTTGAGTTGAAAGCTTGTTGAAGCTCAGGCCCGAATTTCAACTCTTGTTTCGCTATATTTTCAGAGATATTGTCCAAGACATTTACGGTTTTTGCAGGCTTCCAAATTACATCCCAACTAGGTGACATTGGGAAAATTGTCATAACTTTCTCTCTGAGCATTAGATTGAAATTTCGCAAGAAGTTACAGAAATAGGACAGACTGTACTTCTTTGTGTATTGTTTTCAGGTCCGAAGGTTGAACAAGCGACGTGTGGAACTTCATACAAGTTCGATCTACTGAAAAAGTATATAATCAAGTCATCTTAGGAAATTGGGCATAACTATTTATTGGAGAATCAAATTTCAATCAAACTTGTGGCATTGGAAGGAGGACCCAGAGGGCTACAAAAGATTCAACATCTAGATCCTAAAAGAAAGAAAAATAATGACTCAAACCAAGAAAATAGAAACACCTAGTAATCAAAATTGGATGGATGATTTTAAGAATGCGAGCAAAGCTAAGATAAATAGTTTTATCTATGCCATGGAAGCTGATATCGATGGTATGGAAGCATATTGGAAGAAAGACATGGAATATTTGAAGAAAGACATGGAAGTTTTGAAGGAAGGTGGGACAACGCTGCTACAAGAAAGGCCTCCTAATGACGAAAAGGTAGTAGAGGAAACTCATGATGAGAAAAAAATAAATGTTAATCATGATTTCATAGAATCTAACATTGGATTGAAGCCCCGCCATATTCCAAAGATCGATATGAGGAAGTTTGATGGCAAGGATCTCATAACATGGATACTACAGATGGAGAAATATTTTGATCTACATGATGTGCACCTGTTACAAAATCTATGAATTGCATCTTTATATTTAGAATCGAATCATTTTTTATGGTATAGAGGGATTTGTTCTCGTAAGCCACTTGTCACTTGGTCAATTTTCATGGAGGAAATGATAACACATTATGAGGATACAAAGAGAAACACATTCTCTAGCGAATTGATAAATCTCAAACAAAAGGGTTCAATGGTAGAGCACATTGAGGACTTCCAAAAATTGAATATAAGGGTAAATGATATTCCAGAGAAGCAGAGGAGGTTCTTGCATCTTCCCGAGTGCCCCGAGTTTTCCATGTTTCATGCTTACAGAAGGTTTTAGGTGACAAGCTCTGAGTTCAAACAATATTGTCAAAACTTGACGAGGAAGGAAAAATCATATTGGAACCTGAAGTAGCCATGGAAACAAGAACCTGACAGCTACGAAATCAATCAATTTCAAGTATCTCATCAAGTGGAAGAACTTACCCATTGAAAATTCCACATGGGAGGACGAGAATTTTATACAGAAGAATCTAGAACTACTCAAGCATTGAGGACAACACTTTTTGAAGGAGAGGGGCATGTTAGGTCCCTATACTACTAGTGTAACTCGTTATTGTTATTAGTTTAACCCGTTATTCTTATTAGTGTAGCCTATTATTGTTATTAGTGCAACCCCCTTATTATATTGTTGTGCCCATGTAGTCCCCATATTTTTATTATTGTGCCCCATAGAAGCCCCACATTGTTATTGTTGTGCTCTTACATTATTATTGTTATGTCGACTCTGATTATATTATGACCCCTTAGACTCCTATATATAGAAAGGAGGTCTTGTCATTTGTATCATCCAAGAATTGTTCATTTGTGTAATGTAAAGGAGGTTGCCCCCTCGAAGAGGCTGATTTTTAAGTCGTTGATCTATCTTTTCTATCTTTTTGTGAGCTGGTTTCATAACAAAAATAACCATATACAATCTGTCACATACTCATGTCAAATACTCTTCATGAAATCAACATCAAATTCTCCATGACAACCATACTACAACCCTAATCCATCACCAAGAAAATGCAAAAAGTATGTAAGTGTAAGAGACACACATGCAACTAACATGAATGCATGACCAACACACATTCAACCCATTCAGTCCGAGAGTTGAACCATGCTTTGATACAACTCTGTAACAGCCTCCTCCCACATCCACCCAAGTAACCATGCCAACTAGGGTAAACATGAGACGAGAGGATACTATGATCAGATTCGACCTCCTATGTGACCTTAAGGAAGTGGATTCGATGAACATCACACACAGTCGTCCAACATCATCAACAAAACCCTCAGGAGACAAGTCAGCCACTCAAATAGCCTATCCCTGGATCCCACTACTATTCCAGACCTCTTAGGCCATAGTTGCTCTCACAATATTGGCAAGAGTGCAACCCGAGACCTAAATTCGTTCTCATATGCTTGCCTGCCAGCGAATGTGGACCAAAATTGCCAGTTATGTTCCAGCAAGCCTGAGAATTAAGCCACCTTTTTAGGCCCAGAGCCCAGGGCACTACCCAGAATGGAATGATAGCTTAGGATCAAATAAAGTATATGGAAACAATGAAACAAAATAAATAATCTCCACAAGACCTTATCCACACCCCCGCTAACCATGACAAACATTTCATTAAATATATTGTCAACATGTAATCTATATATGTAAACAACAAAACTAAGTGTAGGGATCTCATACTTATCTGACAATCACTATGAACCATTGTTCCTTCATGTCATTTGCTACATATTAATCTATTAGGTCATAGACACATTATCCATTCACATATAAGTAAAAACATGCTAAGAGCCATACATAGTTGTTGTCATGAAATGTACATATAACCAACATAATAGGAACATAAATAAAATAAACATACCAGCTATCAAAATCCACATATACACTAGTAAATTTACACTTGAAAATCAATGGAATGAATTTCTCATTAATCAATGCAATGAACCAACTGGTGATGGGACTACCACGCTCCACCTGAACATAGATTGATTGAGCCAAGTCTCTCTTTAGCCAATCACCCCTGTGCAATATTCCAAGCATGAATGTGGGACTCACATAACACATCAAAAGCACCAACCAATTTGGATGCCAACAGAGCTCTTTGCCTTTACCGTGCATCTGCAGTATGATCCAGGGATCACTAGAACTTACACCGAGACATACTCTCCAGGCTTTACCATGCATTCCATCCAGGAATCACTAGGCCCAACGAAGAGAAAATCCACCTCTTGACTTTACCGTATATCCCGCCATTCACCGGAAAGGATTCCTAGGCACACAATCTAGCTTTACCGCAACCCACAGTCAAGTTTAGGGGTTACTAGGCCAGCAGATTCATGCATCCTCAATCCGGTTCAGTGACCACTGCACCAAGTATTTGTTAGTTGGGAGATCCACCCCACTCAGCTTCGAATCCAATCTAACCATCGCACATAAACCGAATGAGATAACCCATCTCATCAAAGCTATTAGGAAATGGCAAGGCGAGGATGAAAATACTGTCACACTTGGCAAAACCCATGCCATGGTAGAAAAGAAACACATGCAATCCCATGCATGAAAAATATAGCAAGGAAAATATACATGCAAGTCGATACTTGCAATGAAGCCTATTGTAGCTGCATGATCCTACCTTTCCCTACTTGATCTTTTCTTCTTCTTGCCTTATTTGGCTTTCTTGATCCAATGCCAAAGTGCTCCAAGAAAACTTAGTGTCCAAGAGTATGAGAGAGAGAGAGAGAGAGAGAGAATAATGAGAGTGTTCCAACACTGAACTAAGAAAAGGTCAATCTGACAAAAGGTCGCCAACTGATCCTCAGAAGTCTTTTTATGAACGGGGCCTCTATTTTCTTCATTTTCCATTATTTTACTTCATTTTCCTCCTGACATGCAACCTGTGACCTTTCGCCTCCTTTTCTCCTAATTTCCATTATTTTCATAAATAATTGTTCCAGAAATGTCATTTTTCCTTTCCAAATACTTATCTATTGCCTTTGTCAATTTCTTTAGCCATAAACACCCAAATGAACATCCCCTAGGATGTCTTGCCCAACATTCAACATAGAATAAGTGTCCCATTCATCTGTGGTCATTTTTTTTAACTTTTATTACATCGAATTTTCACCAGGGCTGTTATAATTTAGCTCAGTATGGAAGAGATATTGTAACGTACTCTCTTGTTAAATGAAAATAATGAAATAATAAAGATAAAAATAATCCTAGGTTAAAATAAAAATAAATTCAAACTAAGATAATAAAAATTAGGTTATTAGGGTATTTCTGTGGAATTAGGCTATTGAAAAGGGGGATTTCAAGTAGCCTAGATCTATCTTAATCTATCAACCTTTGACGAAGATAAAAGCTCTTTTTCCCTCAAAAAAGAGTGTTGCACCTTGAGAAATTTGATCGAGTAAATTAAACCAACATAGATCTTGTTGGAAGTAATGCTTCCATGTCATGTGTTCCATGTGTATTACAAGTTGTCAATGTGTATTTCGAGGTGTTATTATAGATATGGTTATTTCCCATGTGCATGAGTTGTAAATTTGAATCCCAAGGAGTCAATCTAGAAGTTGTTATTTCCCTATGTGTGTGGGTTGTCTATGAGTCATAGATATACCTTCTTCAGATCTTATCATCTAGAAGTCCATGATCTAATTCTTATATATGTAACTACTGTATGTGATCAATAAAAGAGTGTGGGTGATTTGTTGTGTATAATCTCTCTTACCTCTATTTTATTTTTCCTAACATGGTATTTGAGTTGGTACTAGCTTGACTCCCTTAAGGGAGGGCCAAGAATATGTGCGGGATTCATAATGTTATTATTTTTGTAAATATTAGTATAGATGTGTCAGAGTTTATTTTTAGCATGTGAAATTTTTTTGTGATCATGTGTGTAGATCTATTTGTTTGTTTGCAACTTCTTCAAGCATCGTCAGATCCTTCCATTATCTTTCTATCTATAAAGTTTTGTTTGTGTTTATCTGCCTATAACCTGCAAAGGATTTAAGTTCATGCCTCGATGTTTTGTCAAAGTTGTGTGTGCTTTCGTATTATAAATATGCAAAATAATGCCCACGAACTACACATGTTGCTACACGGATCTGGACTTAATATCTAGATCTAAGATTTTGGGAAGAGGAGTTTCAAGTGGCCAATGATATATGTCAAACGTGTTAAAATTGGAGGCAGATCTCAATATTTCACTTATGTGGGGAAGAGATCTCTACGTCAGATGTTTATGTTGCAATCTTGTTCCGATCTCAAATTTTGGAGTTTGCATTTTTAAACATATTGAGTTTGGTCATCTCAATATGTGAGTGTAAGTTTGTTGGAATTGACCACTCTAACAAATGATGCTTTGTGAAGATGAGAAAGCTCCAAGAAAAAGTTTGAACCAGATGAACAAATTTTTACCTATGCTAAGAAGGGACGTGGTGACTTGTCTATGCCTAAATGGTTGTTGATAGTTTGATGATTATTGAGTTTGTAGTTGCGAAATGTTTTCAATTCTGGTTATAAAAAAGGGTTGGTGGTTCTTAAATTTGAAGCCTTGGTGTCCGAAACATGAATTCTTGTGTAAGGCCAAGTTGTTTGATCAACTTATGAATACATTTAGTATCTAGACCTCCATCTTAACAACTGATGGATATCCAAAAGTGATATATCCGACATATGGTGGTTGGTCCATAAGATGGTTCATTACTCGACGAATCTTATCGCGGAAGCCTTGACAATTGGAGGTGTCGATATTGTTGATCTTGCAATGTTCATCAATGATGGTCAAAGGCGATTACATTTTAAATGGGGGTCAAGTGACAACTCGAAGATGTGGTGTTGAAAGAGCGGTGTTTGTGAGATTCCATAGTGGATGTGAGTGCTAATGAAGACCAATCAGACATACATCACATTGTTGGTGTAACGTGCGTTCCATGTAAGCATTAAGGGAGGGTGTTGGAAGTAATGCTTCCATGTCATGTGTTCCATGTGTATTACAAGTTGTTAATGAGTATTCTGAGGTGTTATTTTAGATGTGGTTGTTTCCCATGTTTATGAGTTGTAATTGGGAATCCCAAGGAGTCAATATAGAAGTTGTTATTTCCCTATGTGTGTGATTTGTCTATGAGTCATAGATCTACCTTCTTTGGATCTTATCATCTAGAAGTCGATGATCTAATTCTTATATATGTAATTTCTTTATGTGATCAACAAAAGAATGTGGGTGATTTGTTGTGTATATAATCTCTCCTAGCTCTCTTTTATTTTTCTAACAAACCCATCGTAACTCTGAATCTATCAAGCTCCTATAGGGATCAAATCTCTTTTATACTAAAAAGGAGGTTACACCTTGAGAAATTTGATCTTTGTTGGTACTTGATAGATCCAAAGTTAAGATGTATCAAATCTCTTTTATACTCAAAAAGAGGTTGCACCTTGAGAAATTTGATCTCTCTTGGTACTTGATAGATCCAAAGTTAAGATGTGTTAAATCTCTTTTACACTCAAAAAGAGGTTGCATCTTGATAAATTTGATCTCTGTTGGTACTTGATAGATCCAAAGTTAAGATGGATATATGATCGTTAACTATAGTGAAAATGATTATTGAATATTCTTAATAATAGTCATAGATTAAATGTTGAGATTTATCTTGAAAGTAGTTATGTTGTTTCTTCCTCTTTAATTAAATTGATTAATTAAAAATAATGGCATATGAACATGAGATTGATGGAATTTTGGCATGTGGTATTAGTAACCCATGGTATTGGCCTATTGGCCATGGTAAAATGAGATTAAATATCCTTGATGAAGAATCTTGTTACATATTTTTTTAAATTTAACTCTTATTTGTTTAATTGAATAAAAACTCTCTTAACTCAATATGGAAAATATGTTATAATGTTATTTTATGTAAATATTGTGACTATTTCTAATTCTAATCCAACTTAATAAATCATAAATCCGTATTCATAGATCTAAGGTTGATTTGATATATATAAATTAAATAATATAATATTTAAAATGAAAAATCTTTAGAATATATAAATATATTAATTTTTACATAAGAAAAAGTAATTGAAAATATAATTATGAAAAAAAAACAAATTTTGAATATTTACACTAGGTTATTTATTTTCATATGTAATCGGTGAAAACTCCTAATTGCAAAATAATTGAGAAAAGTTTAAAAAAATATATTTAAACTATGTTATTCATATTCGTATATTTATGACAGAGTGCATTCTCCAATCAATCGTATAGTAGTAGTTTAATGAGACGATTTGAGGTTGTGGTCTAGATCCGGAGGTTTAGTTCCTATTCGTCATGTCATGAAGTCTAATCCCGCAAAACTTATTTTTCTTAATATTTATTTGAAATTTAATTAACAGATAGGAAAATTTTAATTTTTAAATTTATAAAGTTTTTTTTTATTTAAAATTTTAAAGTAATAAATCTATTATATTTAAAATTATATATTTTTTTAATTTTAAAAATTTAATAATCAAATTAAAAATAAAAAGGAAAAAATAAATTAAATCTAAAAATTTCATTTTAATTTTTTTTTTTATAAAAAGTTGAATCTATTTTTATACTCAAGAATACAATACCTGTGACTTGGGTGGTCAACCCAAAAACCTAAAAAACAAAATTTTGAATATTCATGTGTAATGGTGAAAACTCCTAATTGAAAAATAATTGTGAAAAGTTAAAATAAATATATTTAAATTATGTTATTCATTTTCGTATATTTAGGTGGATAGGCCTTTTTATGCATCAACAATCGTTAATATTTTTACTTGCTCCGTTCGATCAGGTGAGACACTTTCAACCATTGAAGTGTGACTGCTTTTTCCAAATATCGGATGAGTTGTTTCTTTTCACCTCTGAGTTCTGCTGATTTTTTTACTACTTTTTTCCATTATTTTATGTCACTCTTGAAAATATTTTTACTGCTTTTTCCCATTCTTTTACCATTATCTGGTACTCGTCTCCATCCTCGCTGAGATTTAATGAAAAATCGTTAGGGATCCCAATTCCTCTCTCGGCTTTAATGAAATCTTGGTCGGTGGCTGGTTTTATGCAGCTTCTAGTCTTCGCCACCATAATTTATAGAATATGTCATTGATGGCGCCTGCGCAAAAGCTCTCGAGAATGCAAAGGCAGGTTTTGAGTTTATACAGAGGATTCTTGCGAGCAGCCTGATCCAAAGAAATTTGTCAAAACTAGAACCACCATCTGAAAGCCCCAAATGGGAAAGAATGATTTCTCAATGAGATCAAGATGCTCTAATGTCAAACCAAGGGAGAGGGTTGTATTTTAGGGGGAAATTTCAATCTGATTCAGAGCCTAGAGGAGAAGAAAGGTGGGATCCGACGCTTGGAGCCTGCATCATTCATTTTTCAAGACTTGATCCAGGATTTAAAACTTGTAGAGGTTGATACAATGAATGGAAAGCACACTTGAAATAACCAGATAGGAGTTAAACACCAGATTGCTTGCAGGCTAGGTCGTTTCCTCCTTATTGAAGACTTGTTGGAATGCGACCTCTTCATGGAAGCAATGAATCTTCCATGCATGGGTCCGTATCGTTGGCCAATCCATCTAGTCATTGATTTGAAAACACTCCACCATAACCGCCCATTCCACTTTGAAAGATTCTGGGTTCAACACCTTATCTTTTTCGCGAAACTTGAGGGTTGGTGGAAGGAGATCAAGGTTACAGGTAGTTCTCTAATGCTTACAATGCAGTTAACGTTAAAGGAACTAGAACTAAGAATCAAGCAGTGGAACAAGTTAGAATTTGAACATATCTTCCAAGAGAAACAAAGGTTGGAGGAGCAGATGGAAGCTCTACAAACTTGCATAATTCAGGAAGGTCATAATGAACAGTTGGTGGCTGAGGAAGGCTACCAAGCTTTACTGGTCTACTGGCTGCAAGCATTACTGGTCTACGAGCTTTCGAGGTTACCAGATCCAAAATCCATGTATAAAGACTTAGTGGGTCTCTTCTGATAGTTTCTATGGAAAGGAGTGCAACATGTTAGAAAATGGAAATTGGTCGCCTCGGACAAAGTGTGCTAGCCGAAATGAAGTGGGGGCCTGGCAATGAGAGATCTGGTATTCACCGTGAACGCACCAAGCCAGAATTTTTCACGAGTGCCGGTCTTCAACGATGTTGCTTCTCCTTGGCAGCCGTATAGAAAGTAATTGCTGGTTAGGGTAGGGGTCGGAGCAATAGCCCTTTGCTCGACTATGTTTCATTTGTAAATTAGGAGGACCTGGCATCGTCAATGGCCGCACATGCACATGCCTTTCTGAATTTAAAATTTGATTCCCTTGGTGATAAATTCCAGTCAGGCTTGGAATTTCAAATTCTTTTTGCCTGTCAAATTAAAATTTGATGACGTTTTTTATTTATTTTACCCTTCGTTTTACGTTTTTACTAAATATGTGAGTGTCATGGAAAGTTTTTACATCGCACATACGTCCACCAGTTTTGACAACAACATTTACTGTCGCTACTCTATTTCATTTATAGATCACAATTAATAGCTTACTGCACAAGCAACTACTTTCACAATGAAAACACCACATCAACTCCACAACAGCACTGCAGGCATGCATGATGCAGGCATTTAAGAGCAGTGGCATCAATGTTGAAATGAGTGTTCTCAATTATTGAGAGAACTAAATTGTGATCTTGACCTACTTGGATTCTTGAAAAAATTAAAACCAGTTGATTCAGCATGGACCTTAAACAACCCGCTCTGTTATGTAATGTAAGCTGTGAATTTGTGACTTATCAGTTGATTAACAGTCGGTTCAAAAAGACTCAGAACAATGAGAAAAATTGACCATAACACCAGGAAAAATATGCAAAAATGGAGTTGAAGATACATTTATAAGGTATTATACAGTTGTTGGTTCAGGAACTTATCATAATGATATTGTTGTTCCAAAAATTTACATCCTGTACAGTCGCCGAAAATTGAGTTCACAACGCCTTCCCTACATGACTTGCAGCGGCATTGCTTGCCTCTCTGCTCGCTGAGGATGGCATGGCAGTACAAATATAAATAGATCAGTCCACAATATCATTCTTCACAGGGCGTTATATGGAACAACCTTATTAATACTAAATTCAAACGATTGGTCCCTCATGATGGATTTGTCCTGCCTGTGGCTGTGCTACTATTTTCTTCTATTCGTTACCAGAATTGAAATTCAAAACTGAAAGATGCATGGGCGTAAAGTTCTATTTTCCATTTTATCAAATCAGGGTTAATTCGATAAAAAGCACCCCGAGGAGAGAGGCTCTCTCACCCATTTAGGTAATACGTTGATCGATAAAGATCAATAAGACCTTTTTACACTCAGTAACTCAGCGGATTACGATACCGGAAAAATGTAAAACCCAATAATATTACACAACAGTTAAAAATGAGTAAATTGTGACCATCTTCCGCAGGGTTCACAAGGAGCATCTAAAACCCTCATTCTTACTGAGGAAAATACGGTCAGGTATTTCATAACCGTGCAGGAATATTGCGACAAAAACTTATGACCAAGCAGTCACTGTTTTAAACATTATCAGGAAGGAAAAGATTAAAAACTTTAAGAGCCGAGACAACAAACAAGCAGTCTAGAGATGGTTTCTTCCATCAGGGAAACGTCGATCCGAAGGTAAATCTTACCTGGAGACTTTCGGTGTTAAAGGCCTGAGCTGCAACCCTCCATTCTGACCTGAGAAACGAGGTCCATGCAATATAAACCAACTGCAAGCGGATTAAAACATGGCAATAGAGATTTGAACACCATCGACTGCAAATAAGCAAATTAAACAGAGGAAGCGCTTAGTAAACGAGAACCCCCCTGATGAAAGCTTGTCTGGAGGTGAATCTGCGTTCTCTCGCAGCAGCTTAACCTATACAATACAATTAATTGATACAATACATGAATTGAATTGCAACTGCCCGAGTAAATTTCAGCGATGGATTGCAGCTGGATTAGTTAATGGTTAGTACTAGTAGTAGGTAGTGGTACAGTGAGCGTTTAAGTTTAAACTGGGTTGTGTTACAACTTGTATACTACCGCACAGTCCTGGTAGTCCTGGCCTGCTACCGGCGTACCGCACCCTGCTGCCAGCTGGTCTCAAGTTTCAACCAAATAAATAGGTAATAAGGTATTATAAATTTCGACGTTTCACTTTTGGAAGTAGACGTCATTTTGACGGTTTGCAGCGTATATCACACGTCCAATTTGACGTGGAAATTTTTTCCACTCCCGTCAAATACGTCCAAAAACCAAAAAAACGTCCTGTGGGACGTCAAATTCCAGGACTGATTCCAGTTCCCTTGGAATTTCATGTACCCGCCAGTACAAGGAACGAGCGAAGAACCTTCGAAGTATACAGAAGTATAGCAGGTTACCCGTGTGGAATTTCAACTTTACCTTTCCGTAAAACGAAAATTTGTTGATCGTCAAATATCGCCGCACATGCACATGCCTTTCTGAATTTAAAATTTGATTCCCTTGGTGATAAATTCCAATTCCCTTGGAGTTTCATGTACCCGCCAGTACAAGGAACGAGCGAAGAACCTTCGAAGTATACCAGAAGTATAGCAGATTACAGGTGTGGAATTTCAACTTTACCTTTCCGTCAAACGAAAATCTGTTGATCGTCAAATATCGCCGCACATGCACATGCCTCTCTGAATTTAAAATTTGATTCCCTTGGTGATAAATTCCAGTTCCCTTGGAATTTCATGTACCCGCCAGTACAAGGAACGAGCGAAGAACCTTCGAAGTATACCAGAAGTATAGCAGGTTACAGGTGTTGAATTTCAACTTTACCTTTCCGTCAAACGAAAATTTGTTGATCGTCAAATATCGCCGCACATGCACATGCCTTTCTGAATTTAAAATTCGATTCCCTTGGTGATAAATTCCAGTTCCCTTGGAATTTCATGGAATTTCATGTACCCACCAGTACAAGGAGAGCGAAGAACCTTCGAAGTATAGCAGATTACAGGTGTGGAATTTCAACTTTACCTTTCCGTCAAACGAAAATTTGTTGATCGTCAAATATCTCTTTTATTATATACAAACTTTATGCAAGGGTGGGTGGACGTCGTATTTTGGAATATGCGTTTCATCATTTCAATTTTGTTTAAATAACTTAGCTGGTTGGTCAAGATATCAAATCTATCTAATAAAAATATTCCCTTTATTTTACATCTAATATTCTTTGTCTTTATTTTACACTGAGGATTGAGATTTATTTAGAATCTTAATCTCGTGAGCTTTCTCATTTTAAATTTAATAAATTGAAGTTAATGATCAGTTACATTCTCTCTTCTTTAAGAAAGACATTGTATGGATAGTCGAGCTGAAGATTGCATCGATAGGCACCCTCTTGTGCCAAATGGTTTTAATGGGGGTGTGTATAAAGGTATATATCTATAGAGATGTAACACTGTTAATGATTTAATGTTGTTCAGTTGAGTGTTCATTGCTGGCCTCAATTCATAATTTATACATGAGATAATTTGAGTGTGAATTAGATGTTGAGTGTGAATCAGATATTTAAATTTTATATTTTTAAATATTTTAATAATATATTTAAATAAAATTATTTTGAAAATTTATGTGACTAATTTTTGTGGATTCAATTTCATATATATTCATATATAGCAAAATTAGGAATAAAAATCATGGAATAATTTTTTTATTTAGTTATTATATATTTAATTGCATTCAAAAATACAATTTAAACAATGAAAAATAACACATTGTATTTTGCGCTTTAAAAAGGTTTCATGGGAAGCAATTTGATCCCTCTAGGCCCATGTTAGATCCATATTTCTGCTCGTTAATTTTGATATTTATAATCATTTTGGTATTTGTAATTTTAAGACTTTCAATTGTTGTTCTTCGACTTGTTTCCCACACTCCCTTTAACATCCAAAAAAACATGTTTATACTATTTTCATAGATAATCATTCATATATAACCTTATATATATATATAATTATAATATATATATATATATATATATTATATATAAAATACAATGTAGTTTCAAGATAATTCAATTAAAGTTTAATATAGTTTTAATATAATATACTTTAATTTAATTTTAGTATGGTTCATAGTTTAATGTTGCGCCGGGGTAAGTTGATGATAGTTTTTCATGGACTCTTAGTGGCAATATAAATTTAGAAAAAAAAACAATATGTTAATTTGGAAGAATGATTAGAGGTACATACATAATGAATTTGAAGATGGTGTAAAATGATGAAATGTTGAAAAATGAATTAACTGTGTAAAAATACTTTTAGTTTAAAGAAATTGTGTGTAACTACGTGAATTTAAGTCGACATTCTTCTTTATGTAAGCGAGCATGAAGCCTCTCGAGTGAAAGGCGGCTGAAGAAGGCCAAAAAAAGGGTCACTATCATCTCCTTAACTGGTCATCGTCTTTATTTTCTTGTTTTTTAGATGGCAATGATTGGTTTGCCCACTCGAGACTCTGGTACACTCGCGTTTATATTTGCTACTTCTTTGTTTTTTAATGGGGATAATGCTCTGGCATTGCAAGGTTAGGTAACCAATTAACTCTTCTAGAAAAATTCAACAGTTCCAATTTAATAATCCTGTGAGCCTCTCTTTGTACCTTTTGGGACAATTATTACACAGTGCATTCTCCAATCAATCTTATAGTAGTTTAAAGAGACGATTTTTCATGGTTTTGAGATTGTGGTCTAGGTCAAGAGATTTAGTTCTTACGAGTCATGTAATCTAATCCCGTAAAAGTTATTTTTCTTAATTTTATTTGAAATTCAATTAACAAATAGGAAAATTTAATTTAAATTGTTAAGTATTTTAAATTTTAAATTTTAAAGTAATAAATTTATTATATATTATATATATATAATCTTAATTTAAAAGAAATTAATAATCAAATTAAAAATTAAAAAGGGGCTAAATCTAACAATTTCATTTCTAGACGAATCTATTTTTATATTAAAAAATACAATACCAATAGTGACATTATTCGTCAACCCAAAAATGGAAAAGGAGGTTGTTGAGCTAAAGATAACAATAAAATTTCATTAGTAAATTTTTTTATTTTTTTTTACTTTTGATGTTTCTCAGCACTATTATAACTGTCTTTAGTAGAATATAAAGTTATTCAGTTTTTCATTGACTTGCTATTAGTTTTTTTTTTACTAAAAAAAATTAAAATCTATCCAAAGTTTGACATTATGAAATTAAATTTATTTCCTATTTACTCAAATATGATTGGGGTTTGAAATGTCTCCTCTCTTGTCGTGTAATGATGACAAGAATTGACTTTTGTGTACTATATTATTAATTACTATGTATAATAAATATAAATAATTTGAAAAATAACATTATATATTAATTAGTATGTACCAT
>APFE031258865.1:0-27464 GCA_000404065.3 Pinus taeda
GCAATGTTGTGGTTAACTTTGTTCTATTTGTCATTGTTGTTATTAGTAAATGGGTGCCTTATGATGATCTTTTACCATGAACCTATAGTTTGCCTAGCATTAGAAAATGGAGGACAACAATTTGAATCTAAGCATGACTTATTTGAGATATTTGAGTGCGACTTATATATACCCTCTTTGGTTTAAATTATTTGTATAATTTTACCACGAGAAGATTGAAAATATTACTCGTTGATTGGAGGAACATGTCGATTTGGCTCAAAGCTGAGTATGCTCACCAAGTTTTGACATTTTTTATTTGTTCAAATATGTTTTATTTGTCTTGCGATTAGAAATTTGATGGTAGCTGGGATTGCTGGCCACCTTCATGATGAAGCACCTCCAAGCAAGCCTTAACTTAATGATTGGAGGGGAATATTCTCGATGGAAGCACTACCAAACCACTGACTTAGTGATTTTAGCATCATGGTAATAATTTCCTTCCCTGATGTTGCAAGCGAATTATTGAGAGATACGACTGTGCATTGTTTGTTTTTTTATAAGCCACCTATGCTCACGATTGAACAAGATTATTATTTATACACACTTCATAGTAGTCGTTTTACTTTATCTTGAATTTCTGAAGTCTATATGTTATATTCATACATCATGGTGGATAGCTATAATAGCACTATTAGAGAAGGAACCCTGTAAATTTAGATTTGAACAAATAATTCTGCAATATTTTTATATAACATAGAACCTTGCAGTATTTTGATGGAGTAGAGAGTAATGCAAAGAAGTGAAAACAATTAACCTCTTGATTATGTTCAATAGATAGAAGTGGTCAACCATAAAGTTGTTAGAGTTTTTTTATGCGTACTTATTAAGTGATGGGAACTATGCGCAGGTTAATTTTTTTATTTCATTATATGTTGTGGAAGTTTTTTCCAGACTTAAGTTCTTGTTAAATTCTCTTGTGATGGCACAAAGTCTCTATACCATGATTTAAAACTGGTTTAAGATACTTACACATGATAGCCCTAGATTTAGATGCTCATAATCGAGCTTGATGGATGAACACATTTGAAATAATTATAAGGTATGATTATGGAGAGTCTACATGATGAAATTTATTGGTGTGGTCATCATGGCATATGAATATGAAAGAAAGTGTTGAAAGAAGTAATGGTGGATAAGGAAAGTTTGAACCCTATGGGTAATTGCATGTCGATAGGTCTGCCCTTACATAATGCCATCATATTACTTTTCTCGTATTAAAATTAAATTAGGAGTTGCATGATTTCTATGCGTAGTATAATTAAAGAAATAGCTTAATATAATGAAGTTATACTTATAAGAGATCTTAAGGGAAGAAGCGTTGAACTCTTATGAGGTAATGGGAAGACAAAAATAGATAACATAATAAGTTATGTTTCCATAGATCATGGTGAACATGAAAAAATCTAGATGGAATCTATATACATCTCACAAAAGAAATTCATGACATTCTATCAAGATAGCCAAAATTGATGGGTAAGTAATTGATTTGGATCATAGTACAAACTCTGGAGATTTTCTTTAATTGTATCTATTCATGAAGTTCCCATGAAATATTGTTAATTTCATGAAATACAAGTCCCTGTGTGTGATATGAGAGAATGGATTTTTTTTTTTTAATTGTCTTTCAATTTAATATTTTGTGTTAATTGGTGTATCTACATGTAATGATGCAGTTCATTTTTTGATGTCATTATGGCAATTGGTTAAATCGTTAAAACACCCTTATGGGAAAAATTATTCAGTTATATGCTAGTGAAAGGAACTAAACCTTACCATGTCATTACTCTGATATTGAGTAGCAACATGCATATTTAACTGGACATGGATAGTTTGGAACCTACATGTTTCTTTTAGTAAAGAAATATATCAATAATTATAACTAAGAGATGAAAGGGTCATTTAAACTAAACTTAGGTCAGATCTATGAGATGTATGCACAAAATTAATACAACTCACTCTATGCATGTTGAATAAGACATTACACATTAATAATTTTATGACCTTCATAAGTAGGTCAATGGGAGAGGGACCATAAGGTACATATGATGTAAATACATAATAGGGATGTAAAATCAACTCTTAGTGCTTCTTGATTAATAGTAGTAAGCCAATATTAAATAAAATCTCAAGAGAAGATTCCTAAGTTCAGTCAAGTTTCAATGTGTAAATTTTTGCAACTCAAGTATGCAACCTCAAAATTCACAACCTTGATGTGGATATCCATCCAGAGAAAGATGGGGTTCTTTCAATATTTCATAAATAGGATCCTTTCAAATCTTCAGCAAAAATAATATGCTTCCAGTATAATGACTGTAGATCTTACAAATGTACTTCTTGTGGGAAGAGATAAGATAAAAATGAAATATGTGTCACTAATATATATAAACAAAGTATACATGCTTTATGAAATTAAAAATAGATTAGATATGGTGGTGTTGGATGCACTTGAAGTAGAAATAGAGCAATTCAAGGTAGCCCAATGACTAACAGAAGTATACACTAGATTCAGAGCATGACTGGCCTATACTAATTATCAATATTTTGGTAAACCTAGAGGTTTTGCATTAATAATGTTTATGGTGATCTAAGGATCTTATGCTAGTAGTAAAATAATAAATGCATCAAGTAAGGTGTTTCATATAAAAGGTTATAGGTGATGAAGAGAGAGGATAACAAAAACCATGCAAAAACTCATTGTTAAATCTATAATATGCTTCAACCATATTGATGGCAAAGTGGTACTTGTAATCAAGATTGTTGTGTACAAAATAATTGGTTTCGGTACAATGATATCTAGCAATTTATTCAATAAATTGACAATCATACAATCTGAAATGTATACTTTGAACAACAATTTCCTATTAAGAAATATGGGAGAAGTCTATATGTTAGATTGCATTGATAGTGTTGTCTGGCTTTGAATATGACAACATAACAATTATTGCATAAACAATTTATTTTAAGGAATTTAACAATTGATTAATTATATTTTACCAGGTCATGATCTAGTGTTAAAGTGGGGTATGAACATGTTATTGACCTAGGTTCACACCTTGGTACACATTGTGCCTAAAAACTTAGTGGGTGTGGAACTGAGAACCTTGTAACCTTGATTTATAACTCATGTATGGGAGGTGTATGTACTTGCATATTGATTACTCAATTGGTTTTGGACATACACTGAATTTATCCATGGCCAACAAGGTGTTGGAAGAAATGTAGAAAGAGTAACAAGAAATCATATGACATAACTATTCTATGTGTGGAGTATGTTTCAGTACCAAACAATAAATTTTCTTGGCTAAAGACAAGGATAAAAGTTGTTAGTAAACTTCATGAATAATATTGAAGGCCATACTAGATTAGCTATCAAATTCTTTCTTTATGATTCGACGAATATCATATTGCGTTATTATCAAGACTGGGTCTAGAGACAAATCCAATCCCAGAACTCAAAGTTATTGGTATTGTAAAATTGTATTACACAAAGTTACCTTTATGTTATCATTTTCTTAAATTTTCTTGCAACCAAAATATTAGCTAAATAAAAGGACTTGAATACTTGTCATAACATTAGTCAGTTAGGCTCTCGTTGCAAAATTTGAATAGGTCCATTAATTCCTTATTCTCTAGTCGACAAATAAAGAATGGTTTGAGTAGACTTGACAAAAGATAGTGTGAACAAACAAAGAAAATTTTGGCATTGAGCTAGCTGATGTTATGATAATAATACTAACATGGGCTGGAAACAAATGGAACAGGTATATGTCATGCCTAGGATGTCTAAGTATTTTTTACACGTTGTACTGATGGTACGGTGTACATGTGGTACATACGGTACTAGTATGGATGCGGGTATTGCACAATGTTGGATGATGTGTATAGTTGTATCCATGTGATGTATACATGGTTTAGGAGAAGGCACTGGGTGATTGCCTGGTGTGGAAACTGTTCTGGAGTGCGTACAAAAGACAGATAAAGGTGGAAGCTAAGGATTGATTAAAGGCTAAGTACCTGTATTTTATTTTAGTTTAGTATGCATGATATTTATGATTTTGGTGTATGTTGATTACATGTGATCTATGATTGGTGGTTATATATGATTTATCATTTTTGTCGTTATGTTTTGAGCCAAGATGTTGTAATATTATTATACATGTTGATTGGTCAAATCTGGTAGTTTGACATGTTGTGACTAATGCAGGGAGACTGCAAGAAGCAAGTGTTCGACAACAACACAAATGAATTGGAAGTGCATGCATTTCTTCCTATTATAATAAAATGAAAATGTGGAATAATAGTTAAATGGAAGGCAACATTAACCCATATTTACTCAAATAGTTGTACGACATATCAAGTTATGACATTAAATGTGGTAACTAAAATCGAGTTTTATTTTATGGCATCTAAAGCCTCTCACATAATCGATTGAACAAATGTTACAGGTAGCAATTGAAGGAGAATTGTGGTAGAACTCCTTTGTAACCTATATACCGGAAGATATGTTTTAGATGGCGAGGCCATGGAAACCTGAAAATTAAGAAACAACTACCTGTGAACGAGGAAATAAATTGTAAGATGTTATAATACACTGAGGACGGTGTAAATTTAAAGGGGGAGTATGTAACGCACCTTTGTTGTATGAAACACTTTGTTGACCAAAGCTAAGAAAATATAGGTGTTAGGTATAAAAATGAAAGTGAATACTTTATTATTATATAAATAATAAATATAACTTAATCATTGAAAATGAGACACCAATAGATGATATTCTTGCCAAATGAAATCCCAGTGGTGAATGGGAATGGATAACTCTTTCATGATAAGGCTTCTAGATCCAATTCTAGATAAGCTTAATGAATTGGGAGACAAAAATCCATTAAGATACTTTGCTGGAGAAAGATGTTAAGTTTAAGAACAACATAAATGTCTTGTGGTTGAAAAAGGAAGCTTTTATGAGGAAAAGACTCGTGGGAGAGAAAGGCGAGATTTTCTAGGAAAAGCCTAGTAGAATGGATAAAAAGATCGATAAAAGTGGCACGTTGCTAAAGGAAACCATATCATGAAAGAGGGAATTAAATATCCATTGATGAGATTAGAAAGAGGCAGTTGATCCATGGGAAGAACTCAGCTTGGCAATTAACTAGAGGAAGTCAGTTCTAGGTTAGGTGGTGGTGCTTGATTTTCCCAGTGACATTCTTTACGCTACTCTGGTTTGACTCAATTTCATGAAATATTATGTATGCTGAATCCTTACTCTTTATGTTGTCAAATATTTAAGATTATGGGTATAATTGCATGTGTTATCTTTGTTTATGAGATAATTGAATAATTATGCATGTGACAACTACTGAAACTGAATTTAATCGAACTTAAATTTAGTAATGGGAGCGTAGTAGGTGATTGTTAGGTTGGCTCAAGGAGGTATGTGATAGACAGGCACACAATGATACTTATTACTGAAGATATCTTACAATGAAAACATGGTTTTGATCGCATTTCTTGTTGTCAAATCTAGAAGGAAAGTAACACTACTATAGACACTCTCTCTAAAGTGGCGTTGAGCATAATATAGGCCCTTGGAAGATCATGGAGTAGTTATATGATACTTATATGAGTGCTATCATAGGACTTTCATAGAAGTCATGCAACTAGAGATCATAAATGAATGAAGATTACATATACAAATTTGTTTATGTTTTTTTTAGGAGATATAATCCTTGGATGATTGGTAGCTTATGGTATTTTGTGCTATGCATTTACGATTAGGATATGTAATGATGGACTTGATTGGACATGGGGAGGGATTTTAAAAGGTTTGACAATTTTCTCCTTTTCATGGATGGTTGTACTGCAAAACAACCCATTTTTTAATGCACAATTGTGCACATCCAAAATGTAATTTTCATAATTTCTTTAATAAAAATTAATATTTTTCTTTGAAAATAATTCTTATAGTTTTTCCATTTATATCATTAAACTACATATAAATATTATACATTTTCAAGATATAAAAATATACATAAAAAAATTTTCATAATATACCCCTTTAGATATTATAAAAATACTATATTATGTTTTCTATACACATTAAAACAAGTGCAATATGCATAATTTCTACTTAGTACCTACGTCGTAATATTCTTAATTCATTTTTTTTTCAATATTAATATTATTAATAATGTAAAAAAAGTAATATTTTTACCTTTACAATATTAATAAAATATTAGTATTTTAAAAATTTTATTTTAACGATATTAATAGTAGTTATGTTTTTGTGTTTTTCTTTATGATTAACAATGTGATATTACGGATTAAGTGTTTTCATGCTTATTATGGATTCACGTTTATTGATAGTGATATCATTCCACCAATTTGATCGTTTATTTTCAATCATAATGAATTAGATGAGAGAGAGAGAGAGAGAGAGAGAGAGATATTTTGAAATGGGTGTGGGAAACACATAGTCTTTTGAGAAGAGAGAGAGATATTTTAAATATTTTGAAATGGGTGTGAGAAACTCATAGTTTTTTGAATTATAAAATGGTCTGGTATGAGAAATACATAATTTTTTAAAATATTCTGAAATGGGTGTGAGAAACTCATAGTTTTTTGAATTATTAAATGCTCATATATGAGAAATACATCTTTTTTATTATATTTTGAAGTGGACCTACTTACACGTGTGTTATGATGTCATATCCTCAAGTGTCATATGAAGTGAGTTATGGTAGGCATGGTATTGTAACAAGCCCTATTTATAAACTAAAGATCTTCATGGTAAAATTGTGATAAATCTCCATGGTTCCATATTTTTTTGAAATGTATACATGTTTCACATCTTTTAAAATGTTTGAAACATATACTAGTTTTTTATAGTTTATTACTAATTTAAAATAATGTTTTAATCTAGTTAGTTTATGTTTTAAATAGGAGGTCTAATCTGAGCCAGGTAGGAGATCATGGTAGGACATCTATTTGGGATGGGGGATGGCATGATGCTAATCATCTAAATATGCCTTTCGATTTTTCAATTCAATGGCTAAATTACACTTCTTCCCTCAGTAAATTGGATGTTCACCTTAGGGAGAGGGAAGATACATTATGTTGGGTGTGCTCCTTTGTTGGGGAATATTCGCCATAAATGTGTTGTTTTTATATCATTTTTGACATGGGGATTTAGCTTGGTGATGGAAAAAATTATGGAATCTAAGTTGTTTGGCAAAATAAACGCTCCTCCAATAGTGGTTATAAGAAGATAAGGTCCCATAGATGAAAACTTATAGAAGGGAAGCATGATCAAGTCTAGTTGGTGTGCCCCATGTATAAATATCAAGAATTATGTGGACCATCTCTTCGTTATGTTTCCTTTTGCCCTGGATGTGTGGAACATTGTTTGAAATTCTTTTGCCTTAGACTCCATGTTGCATGGTATCTCATGCAAAGAAGTTGGAAGGAGAAAACCCAAAAAATCTCATAAATCTTATGCATATCATCAGTTGGTGCATACATATTGCAAGGAACAAGTACATCATCCAAGGAAAGAGTAAAAACTAAGAATATTACCATGCTTATCCCTAGGCATACTTTGATAAGGAATCCCTTTTTAGGGTGAGTGTGTGGGGGGCTAGTATGATGTAGTAACAAAAGGAGATTACGAACCACATAGCAAAACTCTAGTTTAAAAAAAAGAGAGATGATTTACTCTTGCTTCCAAGCTAAAAGGAATCTTACCATCTACAATTGAACCATCAATATGATGAAATTACAAATATAACTATTTGATTTATTGTGGATGTAAAACATTATGAACAAATATTTTGAATTGCTATTGAAAGCTATATGAAATAGTTTCAACCTTAAAAAAAACAAATAGAAGTTGAGTATTTGACTCTCACTCCAGTCATATGATGTATCAAATCAATGATATATATAAGATTGCAAAGCAAGTAAATTTTCAATTTTCATAGGTAAATCGAAGGAATTTCTTACCTCCAACCAATGATCCAAAGCAAATCAGGAATGCTCCATTATATTACTATTTGCAAAGGAAGATATTTTAATTAAAACTTCACATTAAATCTTAAATGATCATCTTGCAACTTAACACAGATAATTCAGTAGCATTAGCAGTTTCAATGTAATTGAAACTAATCACAAGAAATCATGACATGAAAACAATGTGCTACATCATTTTCCCTTTTCCTATGTGTTCTCAGAAGCTCGCTGGATAATTTCTATAAATCGCATATGGAATGCAACTTGTGACTCACTCCAACAATCTAGAAATTAAGTCAAATAAATTTCCTTTCATGACCGTTGAGTATTTATCACTTCAGTAACTTCAATTCCACACATACGTATTATTACATATTAAAATTAGTTGCATCGATAGAAGATATATGAGTTTCAAGACACTAAAAGAGAATAAAATGTTTATTCTTCATTCCATCTAAGACATTCCTTGAATACAATTCTATACACTCTACCTTAATTCACTCTCCATTGGTTTCTTATTTCTTAATATGTAGCCACAAAATGGTTACAAACATATTTTGTTTATATCCAAATTAGTAGGATCTATTTGAAAATATAGGAGGGAGAAAAATCTTAATGAACTAATACAATTCCAAAAGACAATTGGAAACTTTCTACTTCTAGATAATCACAAGCTACATTTTCCCAATAAGCAATTTATTGGTACACACCTCACCATCCACTCAAAAAACTTATATTTTCTATAAATTTCATGGAAAATCAAGATCTTTCCTAGATTAGGAAAATCGTCCTTTTACTATTTAGGCAATTAAAAACCACAAACTTGCAAGGATTAATTGGAACCATCAATGTTGGATTCATTTTCTTGTGTTCACTTTTTTCTCAAGATACCCTCCTACATTAACATTTGCAACATTGTTCCCAAACTCCTTATGCCCACTCTTCTTTAGAATTATCAACTACGACTCATTCATTTGAATCTCTTGTTTCATAACCATGTTTGCTTCTCAAAATCACTATTTGTTTTCCAATTTTTGGTTGAATCCATTCATTGAGAATTTCATTTAAAAAATTAAATAAATTATGGTTAGTTCAAGGTGGATTAGTTACCTTCAAATATTTTGTTTCAACCTTTGTCTTATTTTTTTGTTCATATTCCCTATTTTTTTCATCCCTAGTCAGCAATTCTTTCTCACTCATCAAAAGTATGCTTGGATCCACTATCTCTCTATTCCCTTCATTTTTTATTGGTAGTAACAAATGATTTTTTCCGTATTTTTCAAAAGTGTAGTTGTTCCTTCTTCCATCTTAACTCACCCTTTGTCATACTACGAGGACTTTCAAGGCAAGACATGACAAGTATCCATCTACAAAATATCACAAAGAACTTGTTCTTATTATTTTCGAATTTGGAACTCCACTTGGCATCGCTTACTTACTAACAATTGTTTTCCCTTCTACAACCATGAAACCTTATACAATGTAGGATGTGGCATCCTATACACCTATAATTTCTCTTCCACTTTTGTGGAAACCATATTGTGATAACTACCATTATCAACAATCAACCTGCAATATTTACCTTTTTCTTTAGAAGTTATCCTGAATAAGATTCTTCTATGCACTAGTTGATATACACCCTTGTCTCTTTCTGGTATCACTCGCTTCATTATTAAAAATTATCCTTCTTATAGAACATTGATACATTATTCTTCCCCCTTTGGAGTTTCAACCTCAGGTTGTATTACTTTTGCATGTCTTCCTGTTGCAACATTTTCTTCATAGTCCCATGAATAATCACTCAATTGACTACAAGTATAACATCCCACTTGTTGATCTCTCCATCTTCCTCATCATTTTAAAGAATACCTTATCCCTCTAGCATCATTAATTCTTTTTGGTTTTAAATGTTGGCCTGAGCTGCTAGCTTCTCTCCTCTTCTGTTATTATTTTCCTCTGTAATGCCTTACTTTGCTTCTTTGACTCTACTTCCTCATCAACTTTTATTCATCTTTAAATGCAACCTGATAAGCTTATTCAATAGATCTCAATTACATCATACCTAATTCATCCTAAATTTTAAATTTCAAACCAATGATATATCTAGAAACTCTCTCATGTTTTCCCTCTATGTATTGTGATCTAATGTTCATTTTATAAAATTTGTCTGTATGATCCTTAAGAATCATCACCTTCTTATTAAGATTATGCATCTTCATAAACAAAATTAATTGATAATATTCAAGAAGGAATTTACATTCCAATTGAGCAATCATCCTACTCCATCCTTTGAGCTCTACTTTGTTCTTCAAAGTCATTTCTTCCTGCACCCTGTCCCACCATAATGTTGAATGTCCTCTCGTCTTTGTGATAATAATCTTAACTTGGTTCCCTTTAGGTATATCTGCATATTCAAAATGTTTTTTCAAAGCATTTATCTTATCCACTAATTCTTATGGATCCAAACTTGCACTCTATGTAGGTACTTCTTCCTTTGACCCGAAGCCTCGACCAAAAATATACTTTAAAATTTGACCTTTCAGGTTCTATAACTATCTCATCTTCCTCCTATACAAATTCTTCATCTCTTGTATCACATGTATGATCATAATGCCTGAAATCCTCTATGGCTTCTAGCCTTCACCGACGAGTTCTCATATCTTCCCTCAATTCTTTGTTTGCAACTATTCAACTTCTTCCTTGACCTCTAGCTCTTCCAACTCTAAATGCCATCCTTTGACAAATATATTAGTCATTGGGACAACTTACATTACTTAGTTTCTTCTTTTAAAGATCTTACTGCTCTAATACTGGATGATGTAGCAACTAAAGGAGATTAAGATCCATCTTCAAAAACTCTAGCTAAAAAAAAAGATGATTAACTCATGTTTTCAAGCCAAAAATAATCTGACCATCTACAATTGAACTGCCAATATGGCACAACTAAAAATATGACAATTTGATTTTTTGTGGATGTTAGACATTATTTAAATAAAAATGTTGCATCAAAAAATTATTTCTAATTAGCTCTTGAAACCTATATGAACTAACCTCAACCCTAAAAAAAGACAAACAAGAGTTGGCTATTCACCTCTTACTCCAACCATACGAAGTATTCAATCGATGATTGATATTAGGTTAAAAACCAAGAGAACTTTCGATTTTATTAGGTAAATCATAGATGTTGATTACATCCATCCAACAATAAAAATCAATTTTGGAACGTTCCTCTATAATTGTATTTCCAAAGATAGAGCTTTAAAAAAAAACTTTGCATCAAATTTTGAATGAGCAAATTGCAACATAACACAGGGAATTGAGCGCCATTATTGGTTTCATTGTAATTGAATCAAATCATAATAAATCACGACTTGGAAACAATGTTTTACATCGCTTTCCTTTTGCTTATTCATTCTCATAAGCTCATTGGAGAATTCATGTAAAGTACATTCATAATGCAACTAGTGGCTCCCTCTAACAATATAGGAATTACGTCAAATAAATTTCCATACATGAATGTTGAGTAATTATCACTACAACATCATCAATTCCACAAATTTAAGTATTACTACGCAGTAAAAATGGTTTTTTGGACAAAAATATATGAATTTCAAGAAACTTACAAAGAGTAAAACCTTTGTTCTTCATTCCATCCAACACATTCTTCGAACACAATTCTACACAATTTCCCTCATTCGCTTTGCGCGGGTGTCTTATTTTTTAATATGTGACCAAAAAATGGTTCCAACCAGATTTTGTTTAGATCCACAAAAGTGGGATCTAGTCAACATAATAGGGAGAAAAATCCTAATGAACTAATACAATTCCACCACACATTAGGTAGTTCCCAACTTTGAGATAATTGCAAGCTACATTTTTTCAATAAAGTATATATTAAAACACACATCACAATCTATTAAAAAAACATAGTTTTTCTATAGATTACATGGAAAACAAAAATGTTGCATGATGCTCAGGATCATTTTTATTCTACAGGAAAAACACTACTGCAAACTTCAAAGTGGTCTAGGAAAGGGTAATAATAACTATGTAGAGTTACTTCACCTCAAGCTTCTGATCTTGTTTTCAAATGAAGAGGGATGAAGGTAGTTATAAATTTTCTAGGACTATTTGATTCTTATAAATTGGTTCAATGAGATCATCAAAAGTCACAATGTAACAACCCTCCATAGTATGTAACAATTTGTTGACCAAAGTTAAGAAAAGCGATGTCTGAGGTATAACAATAAAAAAAATGATTTATTATTAAAATAAAAAATAAATATAATTTAATCATTTGGAAAACGAGACACCAAGAGATGAGATATTTCTAAATGAAATCCTTTTTCTGAATGGGAATGAATACCTCTTTCATGATAATACTTCTAGACCAAATTATAGATAAGCTTAATGGATTGGGAGATAAAAATCCATTAAGTTACTTAGCTATTGAAGGATGCTAAGTTTAAGAAAAACATAAAAATCTTGCGGGAGAGAAAGACAAACTTTTATCAGGGAAAGCCTCGAGGGAGAGAAAGGCGAGATTTTCTATGAAAATCCTAAGAAAATAGATAAAAAAAATATTAATAAAAGTGGGACATTGCTAAAGGAAACCATATCATCAAAGAGGGCATTAAATATCCATTAATGAGATCAACAAGAGGCAGTTAATCTATGGTAAGAACTCTCATCTTGCGGGTGAACTGGACGAAGTCAGGTCTAGGTTGGGTGGCAATGCTCGATTTTACAAGTGACATTATTTTCGCTACACTCGTCTGATTCAATTTCATGGGATGTTATGTAAGTTGGCTCCTTACTCTTTATATTGTTGAATATTTAAGCTTATGGGTATAATTGCATGTGTTATGTTTGTTTATGATATAATTGAATAATTATGCATGTGTAAATTATTGAAACTAAATTGAATCAAAGTAGGTTGGGTATGTGAAAAATGGTATCAAAATTGTAGATTCAAAGATTGTGGCCTATGGACCAATCCGCCTCTGTAAGATATGACTAATTTGTAGGTCCTAAACTAGGTCCTAAGAAAATAATAGGTTACTAAAAGGGATGGTTATAAAATTGCGATAACAAAATTATTCCAGTGAATTTTAAAGCAGTGCCTAATGCCTCGAAACTAATAAAGGTTGCAACAAAATCTTTAAACGATTTATTCGGGAAGGAGTTTGAAATTAAAGGTAATTCCGAACTGAGGTTGATTTAAAATCTATGACTTGATTTATATATTTAAGGTTTGCAATGGTATAGCCTGTGTCCTTAGGTTAGCTATGCGTAAGGTTATCTTTGTTACGCATTATGCATCGTGATTTGAATTGCATCCACTAAGGCTCGTTTTCATTATGATACATATTATTCACTATGTTTCATATTGCATAAAACATATGTCATTAATGCCTTCGACTATGACAGTAGGACTACAATCATGTTTTATGGAAACACTAGCTATTTTTTAGAACGTAAGCATGGGGGTGACAACTTACCCATTTAATATGAAGTTGTGATTTGTATGAAATCCATTAGTGCTTGTTCTGGTCATCAAAGTAATGAAATAAAAATGCCTAATTTTATCATGTTGGATTCCGATGTTGATTCTTTCCTCCGAGATATAATGTATGCATAGTAAATGTGAAGTGTTGATTTGGAACGTGGTAACTAAGTCTATTAATTTAGACCTAAATTTCCACATTGGTGGACGTAGTGTAGACATTATATACATGGATTTAAAATACATATCTTAGTGACCATTGTAGGGATTGATGGAAGGAGTTTTAGAACAAGTAAAGGATTACTGTGTGCATGGATCACTGAAGAATAGTGAGGGTCGAAGTGTTATGAAAATTATGTACGGGGTTAAGATTGAATGCCAATTTATATCTTGTTTTTCAAATATCAACATAAATAATGTATGTATATGTAATGAACGATACTTGAATGATGGTGCATAGAATAAAATATGGGGAGGACAAATTTAACGCTCCTTTTAGTGAGTGAAAGTTAATTCAAATATTATATTTATCGGTTTGTATCAATAAATGTAATGAACATTTAACTTTCCCTGAGTAGGTACCTTGCCCAGCAAGGTTCAACTTATTTTCCATGAATTGTTGACCTTCTCTACAACTTGAATATTATATTTTCTTTTGATTCATTGACTATTTTCAATATATGGCTGAGGGCTCGCAACATGTCTCCACGTCTCGCATTTTGAATGTTGTAGTGGCATGTTGTCCTCTCCTTCTAGCTCACACTCTCCACGAACAATAGCATGTTCTATTCATTCTCGTGGATCACAATACAATTTGTGGTTTGCATTCTCCATTTGGCAACATTGTGCTCAAATAAATTTCAATGTGGCTTGTCACGTGCACAAACAAACTCAAACAAAAAAATCATGGAATAACTCGTGCATGATGCATCAATTGAAATTGACACATTTTGAGTGTTCATTGACCATATATGTAACATACATTAAAAACGTGTATAAGTAAAGAATCAAAATAAATATGGCCAAAGAGTGGATTTACAATAACAATGTTATGTAAATTACTTAGGTTAAAATTTTAACTAATGTATTAAATATAGATCTATATGAAATGTTAAGAGATGAATCCCTAAAGTATTAACTTGGTTGAAAATTATGTCTCTTGACTGCAAGCACTCACTTCTCTAATATCAAAGCATATATGCATTGACTGCAAGAGAATGAATACATTATAGCCCTGTGTTACGTCCATATTTTTTCTAATGAAATCATTGAGTACTAATATTTCAACTTGCAGCAAGAGTGTGTATGAATTGAGTTGTCTCTCTGTGGTGCTTGAAATGGGGCGGTGTCAATCAACCCCAGACGGAAGCATGCAGGTCATGAAAATCTAGAGATAGACATCCAGGACACTGGTTAATTAATAGATACTTCCGCCATTTGGAGTTAATGCTTCTACTTTTTTTTTCAAAACCACGCGTCATTACGCTCAGTGGAAACATGTGATTTAAATCAAGTGACGACTTTTCAATTTGATGGTCGGATAAAATCTCCTTGTCCATCGTTGTTTCACTTTCAATAACTCTTTTCCACTTGTGTTATCCACAAATCCAGAGATGTATGAATTGCATAACTGTACAAAATATGAGCTTACCCTTTGATGCAAAATATTCTACTTTGCAAAAGCATTTGGTGGATAATGGTTATCCTCCATGTCATGGTCACCCTTAGTTTGGATAGTGTTTATTCTTCATTACATGTAGACAAATCGCACTAGCTTTCTCTTCTCCTTGCAACGGACACAAATCTATAAGGCAAAGAGAAGGTCAATACTAACATTAATACCACATCTTGGGCTCTTACAACTCTTGCCATAAAGGCATGTGGTTGGAACATTGTATGGAAACATCTACCAAGACTGCGGAAAGGAGGAGGAAAAATAATGGAAGTATGGAGTAATATCATGCCGACTTCCTTCTCTTGACACCTAGTGGTGGTAGAAATCGAAGGCCATATGCACATATTACGACATCCTTCGATTCAATGCAGTACTTTGGGATCAACCATGGTTATAGTTTCGTGTTGACAGAAAGGCCAATCTCCTCTATGATGAAATTCTAAGCTTCATCCCCGAGGAAAAATTTATCCTGTTTGTCAAAGGATTAATTCCATTCATGGTCGATTTATTTATAACAAGATGTAGTTATCTAGAAGCATTAGTGTGCCATTTTTTAAAGATTGCGCTGCCTAGTAGAGCGACGGAGTTGAGTGGTTAAATGTCACGATGGTGGTATGAATTGGCTACAATATTGGTTTGACCATTGTCTAATTGGTTGCAATGTAGTGGTTAACTGTGTTCTGTTGGCCAATTTTGTTATTAGTGAGTGTGTGCCTTATGATGGGTCTTTTGCCCTGAATCTACAATTGGTGTAGCATTAGAAAATTGAGGTCAAAAATTTGAGACTAACACATGACATTTTGAGATATTTGAGTCTAACTTATATATATCATCTTTGGTTTAAAAAAATTGTAGAATTTTACCACCACAAGATTTAAAATGTTACTTGTTGAGTGCAAGAGCATGTTGATTTGACTCAAAGCTTGGAAGTATGCTAGCGAAGCATTGACATATTTTTAGTTGTTCAAAGATGTTTTCTTTGTCTTGAAATCAGAAATTTTATGGCAGGTAGGATTGCAGGCCAGCGTCGTTGTGAAGAACCTCCATGCAAGCATTCACTTAATGATTGCAAGAGATATTCTGGATGGCATCACTACCAAATGACTGACTTAGTGCTTTTAGCATCGCGGTGATAATTTCCTTCCTTAATGTTGCAGGGAAAATTACAAGAGATATGACTGTGCATTTCTTGTTTTTCTTATAAGCCACCTATGCTCACAATTTAAGAATTTTATTCTTTATACGCACTTCATTGTAATCTTTTTACTTTATCTTAAATTTTTCATGTCTATGTATTGCATTAATACACCATGGTGGATAGCTATAATAGTATTGTGGGAGAAGAAACCATATACGGTTAGATTTGAACAAATAATTTTGAAATATTGTTATATAACATAGAACCTTACAGTGTTGTGATGGCATAAAGAGTAATTCAAAGAGGTGAAAATGATTGACCTGTTGATTATGTTCAATAGGTAGAAGTGGTCAAACATAAAGTGGTTATTGTTTTATTGTGCTTACTTACTAATTGTTGGGAACTATGTGCATATTCATTTTTTATTTCATTATATGTTGTGCAATTCTTTTCCAAACTTAAGTTCTTTTCAAATTCCCTTGTGATGGCACAAAGTCTCTATACCATGATTTAAAATTGGTTTAAGATACTTACACATTATAGACCTAGCTTTAACTGCTCATAGTCGAGCTTGATGAATGAACACATTTGAAATAATTGTAAGGTATGATTATGGAGAATTTGGATGATGAAATTTACTTGTTTGGTAATCATGGCTTATGAATATAAAATAAAGCGCTGAAAGTACTAATGGTGGACAAGGAAAGTTTCAATCCTATGGGTAACTACATGTCGGTAGGTCTCCTCTTACATACTATCATCATATTACTTTTCTCATATTAAAATTAAATTATGGGTTACATGATTGATAGAATGAAGTTATACTTATAAGAGATCTTAAGGGAAGAAGCATTAAACTCTTATGAGGTAATGGGAAAACAAAAATAGATAACATGGTAAGTGATCTTTCTATAGATCATGGTGAACATGAAAAAATGTATATGGAATCTACATACATCTCATGAAAGACGTTCATGAAATTCTATCAACATAGTCGAAATTGATAGGTAATTAATTGATTTCCATCATAGAATAGATTTTGAAGTCTTTCCTTAATTGTATCTATTAATGAAGTTCTCATGAAATATCATTTAGTTCATGAGAGACAAGTCCCTGTTGTGGTATTTGACTATGGATTTTTTTTTAAATTGTCTTTCAATTTAATATTTTATTTTAATTGGTGCATCTATATGTAATGATGAAGTTCATTTTTTGATGTGGTTTTTGGCACTGGTTGAACCATTAACTCACCCTTGTGGGGCTCACCCCTGTGGGGAAATGCTTGAAATATATTCTACTTAAAGGAACTAAACCTTACTAGGTCATTACTCAGAGATTTAGCAGAAACATGCATATTTAATTGGACATGCATATTCTGGAACCTACAGGTTTCTTTGAGTAAAGAACTATCTCAACAATTATAACTAAGATATGTAATAGGCAACTAAACTAAACTAAGGTCAGAGTTCTGAAGTGTATGCACACATGTAATACAATTGTTGGCTCGAGTGAGTTATCAGGGAAAAGACACTGGGTTTAGGCACGGGAGGCCAACAATGGTCCATTGCAGTCTAGGATAGCGCTAGCATTTTCTCCTCACCCTGAAGGGCAAAGAGTATCACCTGAAGCACACCACGACCAAAAGGGGAGAAGGGCTCAGCATGGAATTGAGGTGGTCTAAGTGAGACATGGCTGGTCATACACATATGCATTCATAAAACATGGAACATAGATAATGATATCCTAAAATCATACACAGGTACTCCTCATATGTACCACAGAACTAACAACATACTAGTATCGATCTATCAAGAACTAGCCTTATGTAACAAGGAGAAGAATTAAAAAATTTTATAAGCCATAGTACAAGATGTGAAATAAACGTATGAGTCTTAACAATCATCAACTCAAATTACATTAAAGTGACAGAACATAATACATTATAACTTGGCTTCTTGTCATCAACAATACAGAGAATACATGACTCAGTAGCTCGGGTCAGATCTGATCTGCAACTCAGTGCCTTAGTTTCTAGCCTTTCATGCTTCTACTCTTGTGTTTGCGTACCTTTTCAGCGACCCTATCCATCAATGTCTCATCAACAACCCTGACGATCAACGAAACTCAACAACAATAGTAGAAACACTACAAACAACCAACCTCTGCCTTTCTGTTCTTCCTCTTTTTATATCCTTCCCAGCTGCCTAGACTGCTAATTCTCGCTCGGTTGCTTGCTTCCTTGGCTGCCTTTGCACTTTCCCGTCTCCTCTGCTGCCTTTGCCTTCCACTGCCACCTTGTAATTACCTTCTTGCAACTACTCGTTCCACCACCCAACTGTTGCTACCATTTGTCCTTTCCCACCCTACGGTTGGTCAAAACTAGTCAAAACTCTTCAAAGTTAATGAAGGCTCCAACAGGCCCTGACCACAATTTCTTGACTCGTCCTCGAGTCAAGTCATTTTGACCTCTAGTGGCTCTGTTGTTATTTCCATGGGTTCTATGGGTGACGGCTGTGTTGCTACCGATGCTATTTCCATTGTATGGTATGCTGGCACCTCTGTTGTTGTGATACTTCTTGCAGAATAGGAATCCCTTTCATTTCTAACCTAGCCTGTCATGTGGCATTTGTTTATGTGCCCCTTTCTTGACCTTGTGACTCCTCCATTCAAAACGAAGGCTCCAATTCGAGGACTATTGTTGTCGTCTGCTGCATGAACTCACTATATCACTGGATAGCCAAGTTCTAGTTTGTGAGGATTGTGTCTACACTTTGTGTAAATGTCTTGGCTAATTGTGATGTCAACGTTTTTGGTTGTTGGACATGTAGGTCATCCAGTTGCTAGCTGCTTGAATCGCATGCCTATTTTAATACCAGGACCTGCATTTGCATCAGGGGCCGCAAGTCTCGGATTACTCTCTTTGTCTTGGATCACTCCTCCTTAATTGTGTCAACCTGGGCTTGGAGGACATAAATTTGTTCATTTAGTTGCTACAGTTGAACAGGATCTGTGCATGCCCTTGTGCTAGCAAATAGAGATTGAATCTACTCTTTCAATGGGTAGACTTGGTGATTGTTTAGAGCTAGAATGCCAAGCCAGTCGTGGACCTTGCCCATTAAGGTGTATCCATTAGTGAGGGCGTCAGCTAGTGTTTGCTTCTTTATCTCGAGCTCTCGTATCTTACTTTAAACTAAGCGTGCTTATATTTCCACAGGGTCTAGCAATGCGGACCTTATAGTCTATAGCTTCTTCCTAATCTCCACATTTGTGGTTGCTAGGCATATGCACGCCGTCTATATGTGATCACAGCATTCGATCAAGGAGTAGGCAGACATGTCCACTAGTGCTTCCATGTTGGCTTCGACGATTTTTCGCCACATGGCTTGGAATCTCTGAGTAAGCTGGTTCACTTGTTCTTGCAACCCTGTATTTCCCTCTTGCATTACTACGAGAAATTGCATCGTCTGTTGCTCATTCTCCATAGCCAATTTCTCATGCAGGCCCTCGGCCTTGTGGGCGGCTTGCTGAATGAATGAAAATAACTGGCCTGATGACTAGTGATAAAGTGTATCAGCCCTCACTGTGTCTCGTTCTGGAAACTGTTGTTGTAGGGGTAGGCTACTTGCAATGGATATATCGCAATGTGAGGTGGGTGAATGCTCTTGCTGGGATGGTTGTCATGATGGCAGGGTGAATGGTGTTGTGGCTCGGGTGATACTATGGTTCGAGGGGACTGTCATCTTTATAGAGAGAGTGGGTAGTTAAGGGCGAGTCCTTTCTCCCTTGCCAACTGGTATCCAGGTTTCTTCCAGTTACTGGGTCTAGTCCTAGCATCGGTGTTGCACTCTTAGTAGGTGGCATTCCTAAGGTCGAGATGGTACCTTCCTTCCAACTAGTTGACTAAAATTATACTTCCGCAGATATTCTCTTGTGGCCGAAGGGGAAGAGCTCAGACACCATTGTTGATTTGGAAGTTGTTTTTGCGGATGACTCCCGGGACTGATGTATTGCAGTGTTGTGGTGTTGGGGGTTTCCTCGACTATGGTAGTTACGGGAATTTGGTGCTCAACCTCAACAGTGAGATCAATGACTGGGGTTGGGGTGCTAACTTTCGGATTTTTGGTAGTTGGCTTTTTGACTTGGAGGGTGTGAATGACTCGTTTCTTTTGTGGCTTGGGCACTGGTGTCGTGGAGGGAGCCTACGCTACACCCGCAGGAGGTGTCGTTGAGAGGGGTGGCATTACAATGGGGAACAACATAGTTGAACCTTGAAAATGTTTGGGATATTCACCCTCACTGGCTCGAAGCTTGTGATTGTCCTCCTTACCTTGAACATTTTGTCCTCCATTTGGAGCAGCATTGGTTGGAGTACTTCTATTTCCGCCCTTCTGTAGCTACTTTCTACCCCCTCTCCTTCTTAGTTCTGTGGTTCCATAGCTCCGAATAGGTACCTGGGCTTCCCTTCTATTATTTTGCAGGCCACTCCTAGCCATGACTCTACTTCTCTGCACAAGACCTCCTCTATCAGACTAAATCTTTGTGGCCTTAATTTAAATGTGGTGGGATTGATGCATCGTGGTCTGAGATAAGTATGTGTGTGCAAAGCCCCAAACCAAAGGTCACCTGAGAACTCATCTAGGAGAGTCCTTTGTATTCTCTCCGCGAACTAAATGGCGTCCACCATCTATGTGTACCAGATCCTGAAGGATGTTTCATTGATTTACTTTATGTTTGGATCTCGTGATGCCCTCCATGGTTCATACCTAAGTGCAGTTGGTTGATCTTTAGTAATAGTTGCCATCAGCCACTCTGGAGGTGGCCTCCACTACCACATCTCCAGTGTCATTACCAAATATCTGAACACCAATCCAATGCTTCGCCTGTAGACATATTTGCATGCCTCAAAGAGTTCGTTGAGTACAAAGGATGCCCAGTTGAGTATCTCACCCTGGTATCTGTGTTTTTCTATTGACACTATGTCTAGGGTGCACTCATTTCTCATGAAGTGCCTCATCGTCTTTCCTGCAATCAGGTAGGAAGAAAATTGAATGTTACCTTTGTTAATTATGTCTAGCTTTGTGCCCTTGCCCCCCGCTCCATCCCATAGCAAGTGTAGAATTTTTTCCTCTGTGGGTTTCTTGCCTCGTTTGGCCCTAGCCTGGAATGTTGTGTTGACTGCATTCCCCATGTTTTCCCACACGGTCAATTAGTAGATATCTTCGACATGGATTGGGTGTTCTCTGTCCAGCCATAGGGAACCTCCATGCATCCTACTCACCAATAGTTTGGTACACTTCATGGCAGCTAGCTAGGTGTCGAACATAGGTATATTTCTCAAGTTGAACAGTGTGGATTTTTGTAGCCTTTTGAAGTCTCCCCTGATTCTAGAGGCCCTAGTGCCATCGTCCTATTGAAACTCTTTTGCATATACCTCCCTCTTCATTGCTAGGAATTGGAACCCACCTGTGAAGTAGTTTTCGATGAGGTTCAACCAGTCATATTTCCCATACAGGTTGTCCATAACTTTGATTCTTCCATCTAGAGAAATTTGTGGAACTGAAGTGATTCTCTTGGTCATTGTTCCCCTTCTTCTGTAGACAATTTTCACCAGTGGTCTTCTGTTTCTCCTGTCTTGCTCTTGTTCTTCCGAGTGCTTCTAGAATCCTTCTGGTGTTTGAAATTCTACCATTCCCTACATTCTTGTGAGATTTATGTATCTAGTTCTGACATGACATCCCCTAATTGATGAGGCTTTAATCAACTAATTAATCTAGCGGCCTTTCCATGTATTCTAGCTATTTTTTCGCCGTTGTTGGTTGACTAGTACGTGCCAACTATGACGTGGGCTTGAAAAGTACAGAGTGGGCTACATGGCGTCTTTATTCTGCCATGATGGGCTTATTTATTAGCTAATTCTATGCTTAACGGGAAAGATTTTGCAACCCTCCCTTGAAATTTTCCTTATTGATTAATTAATCGGGAAATAATTATTGGTACGATGGATGGGACAGATGCTTGTGCAGCCATTAATTTTAGAAAAATTTCAAACTTACGTGTATTCTTCTAACGGTGTTTGACACACACAGATACTGTTCCTGGAAACTAGGCCTACTGAATCTACTAACACTACCCCCCAACTACAAATGTGTTGTGGTATCTCTCTACTGACTGCAAGCTTATTATGAATACTAAAAATTTGTTTATTTTTTTTATATTTTTTACCTGAGGAAAGGTTTCAGGTGTGTTCCATTCACCCATCCTAGCAATAGGACTCCATCCAGTTGCGCAAGTCTCACCGCACCCGATTCCTTTATATGTGAAATTAGGAACGGGCCTAACCAGTGCATCTATAGTTTTCCTAGGAATTTGATGAACTTGCTGTCATAGAGGAGTACTTGGTCGCTGATGTCAAACAATTTCTTCTTGATGTGCCTATCGTGCCAAGCCTTCTGTCTTCGTTGCTCGACATATTGATGGAATTCTGCTAGGAACCACGCTTCATCGAGCTTTAATAGCTAGCTCACTTTGTCCCAACTCTAAAATAAACATGTTGGGTAGTACAAACTCTGTTGGCACCACCGTCTCTCTGTTGTATACCAGCTGAAATGGAGTTTGTTTGTGGAGTCTTTTAATTGTTATTCTATATGCCCAGAGTGTCACTCGAATTCTTTCATCACAATCATCTCTGTTGGCTTATAGGATTTTTGTTAGCCCTTTTTCCAGTATCTTGTTGAATGCTTCTACTGCACCTTTTCTTGTGGATGGTAAGGGCTGCTCTTGTGATGATGTACCATAAAAGTTTTTAATAGGACCTAGATTGTCTCGTTCAAGAAGTGTGTACCTTGGTTGCCGGTGAGACTCCTTTGGCATCTAAACCTTGAGATGATGTTTTCAAAAATTAAGCGCGTTGTGGTTTCTGATGTGTAGTCTTTCACTGGTGCAGCTTCTGCCCATCTTGAGAACTATTCTGTGGCGATGGTGGGGATATTGGACCAATGAAGTCTACCGCTAATTTATCAAATATTTTCACCATATGGACCGGGTGTAGTGGTAGTTCATCGCATCGGGAAGGCCTTCTAACTCTTTGATAGACATTGCATTCCTTGGTGAATGCCTTCGAATCCTTATGTACCATAGGCCACCACAATTCCACTTGTAATGTCTTCCTTGTAGTTTCCTTATCCCCTACATGTCCTCCCACAACCCCTGTGTTGCATTCCCATAAGATATCTTCTCTTTCACATTGTAGGACACAATGTTTGAGTATCTGGTCTAAGCCCATTTTGTAAATGTGTCCTGCTATGACTTGGTAATCTGCTACTCTAACCACCAGGTGCCTTTTCTATGTTGTGGTGTAGCCCTGTGGAAAACTTCCTATTGTGAGAAGAGTAGCAATTTCCTGCAAGTGGTCATGTATGGCTTCTATCCTGAACAAATCGGCATTGGGTAACCCATCGTCTATTGCTCCATCACTCTCCCTTGTCTCCAGGTGAGAAAGGTGATTTGGGCCTACATTCAGTGTGCCTGGCTTAAGAACTACTTCAAATGTGAACTCCTGAAACAATAATAGCCATTTGCATATTCTTCCCTCTAGTACGGGTATGTTTACTAGGTATTTCAGTGCAGAATGGTCTATGAAAAATTTGAATGGCACCCCTAGCAGGTAGTGCCTAAACTTTTGGAGAGAGTAAACCATTGCTAGAGCCTCTCACTTTGTTGTTGTGTAATTCTTTTATGCCGTGGAGAGATTTCTTCTTGCGTAGTATACTGGATGATCCATCTTCTCTCCTGGTTATGTGAGGACTACTCCTAGTGCTATTCTAGACACATCAATATGTACATGGAACATTTCGTTCTAGTTAGGGCACACCAAGATGGGTGCACTTGCTAACCTTTCTTTTAGTTTGTCCAACACTACTTGACAATCTGTTGTTCAAATGAATTCCTCCATCTTCTTTAACAATCTCTCCATTGGGGCTGTTATGGTTGCATAGTTTCTGATGAACCTCCTGTAGTACCCTGTATGGCCTAGAGTTTCTCTTAATTTCTTTATGTTGCGGGGTGGTTCCATGTGGATGATTGCTGCTATTTTGGTAGGGTCCATGTAGACTCCATCTTTGCAAACAATATGGCCTAGCAGGGTTCCAAAAGGAACCGCGAAAATGCACTTCCTCAAATTTAAAGAGATCTGCAATTATCTACATCTTTTGAACATTACTCTCAACAAATTGTTATGCATTTTTAGCAGGTTGTACACTGTCTAGTCGTCCATGTAGGCTTCTAGGAACTTATGAATATAGTCTCGGAAAATTGTTATTACATTCCTTGAAAAGACTGCAGGCGCATTCTTTAATCTGAATGGAATTACATTTATGTGTATGACCACCACTCCATCATGAATGTTGTTTTCCTTTTATCTTCTTCACCTATTCAGACCTGGTGGTAGCCCGAGAAGCCATCTGTGAATGAGTAAGCATCATTCCCCGCAAAATTGTCTAGGACTTCGTCAATAAAGGGTGTGGGGAATGGGTCATGTATGCATGCATTGTTCAAGTTCCTATAGTCAACGTATACTCTAATCTCGGTCGCATCCTTCTTGTTTTGAATCACTATAAGGCTTATCTAGTTTCCTTCATCGACCGAAAAAATGATTCCTACATCCAAAATTTTATCAATCTCCCTTTTAACATTTTCTTTGACCCTTTGGTTCAGTTAGTATGGTTTGTGGTTCACTGGTCAGACTCCTGGTTTCAAAACAATTTTCATTTCTTCCAAATTACCTTTCATTTCTTCCAAATTACCTTTTCATATACCAAAGTTGAGAACAAGCCCTGGTATTCTTGTAGCAAGTCGATTTTTTTTTTAGTGATTTGCTCATCCTAGTAGTCTCCTATTGATGTTATTTTTGGTTTATCCTTCGTCCCTACATTCTACTTTCTCAACTTCACTGGTAGGATATGAGCGCATTTTATGGAGGGACTCTCATGGAACCCTCTTTCTCCCTCTATTTCATCAAAGGCTAGGTGTCTAAGCCCTTCCAATCTATCTTCTTCTCGTTCTGCATTGATTTTATCGCATGTTACAAGTCCTAGAGATTCCATGTCAAATAAGTATTGTAGGAAGTTTTCTTCATGCTCCCCCTCAAGTAGCATCTCCGAAGTGAACAAAACTCCTTTCACAGCTTGAAGCGCTTCTATCATTTGTTCTTCACTATCCTTGAATGAGAAATCACCGATAAATTATGTTTTCAAGGCATCCCAAGCAGTTGTTTGTCGTCATAGTTCTTCATGAATGTACCACACTCGGGGGATGGCACTATGGATGTGTAGAAAGGAATGCACCCACAGGTTCCTTGGTAGTACCTGGCTTTCCTAGTTGGTCATGCACCTTTTGACATGTTCCTTGAGACTTGAATTCCCCATGTATTCTTTTTGGTCTGGTGACTGCTCTTCTTTCTTGCTAAACCTTTCATCAATACTCACTTTGCATCCTTCCAGTCTTTCAATAACTGGTGTTGAAAAGTGTGCAACAAGAAATGCTTGTTGAGAATGCAACAAGATGATGGAGCTTAGTGGAAAGGAGTCGCCTTCACTAAGTGGTCCCGCAGGCAAGTTTTGGGGCAAAGTCTATTTTTAGACATATGGATCATGGTCTATGAGTTGTTGGATGATGTTTATGATGATTGGTCATGTTGGGAAAAATAGATGGACTTCTATTTTTTGGATCATAAGAGTGTAATCAGAGTCTATTTTTAGACTGTCAGGTAAAAATAGAAACGATCAAATATTATTAGCCCTTAGTAATATTTGGACTCTAAACTTTATCTTATTCTCTTGGAGCACTTTAGTTTGAGCTAGGGATGTGGCACATGAAGTTGCCACAAGGAAATACGTGGTTCTTATGGGTTACTTGAGCTATTGCATGGAAGACTTTAGTTAGGAATTCAGTGATTGAGTTCTGTGGAGTTAGATGAGCAGTTAATGGAGTTGTGTTCAGTTTGACTTAGTTGAAATAGTTGTATTTAGTCTAACTGGCCAATAGACTAAGTGATGAGTTGTGTGAAATAGTTATTAATTAATTCACTAATTATTAACTCATAATGCAACTGAAGAATACATCATTTAACTCAGTGCATGGACAGTTCAGTGGAGACAAGTGTTAGAGGTAAGTGAAGGTTGGAGTTGTGACTATCAGTTGTGCATGAAGATTTACACATGGCAATGGATGAGAATGCCATGAGGGCCAATGGGAAATTTTAGCTTGTGCTCACGTGATTTTTCCAAGTAAATACGAGTTTCTGAGCCATTACATTATTCTCATGCAGGTGTGCCGTGAGGCAGGCCGCGGAGGAGATTTGGATTTCGATCTGAGTGTATTGTGTGTAACAGGTGGAGATAGTACTGAGTACTTGTGAGGAGTATTGTACTATGTATTGTTACATGTTATCAATCAATATAATATACAGATAGTTGGGGTTTTTATTGAGATGCTTTCCCCGGGAAAATACTGTGTTGATATGTGTGATTGATGCTTCTATGTGGGCATGTTATTGTTTCTGCTTCTGTAAATTGATGATCAACATAGAGGAGGTTATGTATTATGCATGTATTCCACAATAGTGTATAATTGGGATAATATCTCTGAATATGTGTCATATTATTCAAAATTTCTACATGGTATCAGAGCTGGTTGATTTGTAGAAAAAGTTCTACAGGATATCAAAGCGAGGATTGATCACTAGATCTATTATTTAGAAAGTGTTTACATTTTATTTCTTCAGGAAGAGTCTGTAATTGGGCTAGGTAGCCTCTGGATTCATCCTTCTTTTGGAAGGTGAGATATCCAGTGAATTCCCATACAGTCAATCTTTGTACAATAAATATTTTGTTCTCACGAATTTTAGAGCAGAAGCGGTTGATTTTTTGAGCTGGTGGAATGGCGCTCAAGGATAAAACTCAGAAACATTAAGTGTGAGAATGGAGACAGTATGCCCCAGTGTCATGCGGAAAGAGTTATTTTTGCTGACAAAACTAACCTCCCTAGGAGTCTAAGACTCTCTAGTGACAAACAAAACAAGTAAGAGCAATCCTTCTCTAAATATACAT
>APFE031258870.1:0-15197 GCA_000404065.3 Pinus taeda
TGCAGTAATAACAGTAAATAAAAGAACCCAAGAGGCACAAAGATTTTAGGTGGAAGACCCCCTTCGGGTCAAAAACCACCGAAAGATTTTCTAATAGATTCTTTAATCTTCAGCCCCAACTGAAATGAAAGCAACAATCTCCTAGAATTCTAGAAAAGCATTCTTCTCCAACTCCCACTGGATGGATGCTTCAACACCCGAGATTCTCAATAGTCAATTGAATAGATGCCCCAACACCCAATGAGCTACAACTCACCCTATCACCTTGAAGTTTTCATAAGCTTGAGCCTGTTGGTGACTTCATGCACTAGCCTGGCACCACCCTACCACCCTATAGAAGAGTGAAATAAGAATGGACTCCCATACCAGGGAAAATGGTCCACTTTACAATGATATAAAATGATGTATAAGAAGAAGACACACTAGACCATACCCCCAACTATGACACCACCACCTAATGAAGATCATAGACCTCCCAAAACTTCCTCTTCAACTCTTGGCAAATAGACACCTGTACAAATTTTACAATGATGCTTTTACAATGACTTTGTGCAATGATACTTTTACAATGATTGTATGCAGTGCTTCCCACTTGAAGACTTCATATGATGAGCTTCTTACTGTTGTTCTGCACCTTGATTGTTGTTCTTATCATGCTACCATTTCTCACTCTTCAGAGCATTAGATTATGCATTGAGTCTTCTCTTGATGAATATATAATACCTGCAAAAAGTCTTCAAGGAAATACCCATGACATGATAATAACAAAATTTACCTCATCTTGCAGAGCATATGTCGGTACTAAACAAAAACAACAAATTAGAATTCAAAGGACCTATTGCAATTAAGAAATGAACATGCACATAGAGAAGATACTTACCTATAGCTTACCTCTGCTACATCATTTTGCCGCAACTTGTTCCTTGCTGCCCTAGAAAGTCTAGTCCTTTGCACCCATTAACAACACTTGATCTAGTTTTTCTCACCTTCTAGGAGCATGATATTTAATCTGATGTATCTCTGTGATTTTAGATCCCCAAGATGTGATATTAGATCCTATAGTATCCCTCCGAGTCTTGTTTCCAATGCCATAGGTCTGACCCGATTTGGACTCTTCAAGGCAAAGTTATGCACAATCTTTCACAGTGACCTAATTATGGACTAGTTCAGTAGAGTGCACTTGTACAGTGTGCCACGTGTCATTGTTTCCTCCTTCGGCTTTGAAATTGATACAAAGAAAACTACAATCCATGCACTATCCACCAATTTTTACAGAATTCCAACCCTCTTCTCAAAGAGAGAGTTATGACAATTTTCCCAAGGTCACTTCTTTGAGATGAAATTCGGGAGCCTGCAAAAGCCATAACTTCCACAGATCATATATCCGAAAATATAGTGAACCAAGATCTAACTTCAGTCATGATGTTCATGAGGATTGTGAATCAAATGGGTTTTAATTCAGAATCTAAGACTTCGTAGAAATGAAGTTATAGCAAAAATGTCACGATCACTACATTTCGAGGATATATGAGATTTCTTTTTATAGAGTTGAAAGGGGCTTATATAGAGAATATTGGAGGGATTTTAGGATCTTAAAAAAATTATTAATTAATGACTACTCAATTACCAAAATTAATTATGAGTGCCATGCCACAACCCCATAGGTTTTTAGCCCACTAACTGGGGTTACTAACTTCAAACATGAATATCTCTCAAACCTTGAAGAATTACTTGGTGTGCCATATATCAATGGAACATCTCGACAAGTAGAATCTATCTAGAAGATCCTTGACTCAAAATAGAGTAAGTTTTCAAGTCAAAATTCCCTTGCAAGATCAAGGTAGCCACTAGTGTTGCTTGGGTTGACATCAATGACAACCTTAGATCATCTTTATCATATAAGAAAATAATAATAAATTTACCTTCTACCAAGATGTGATTGAGGTTTGCATCCAATTCACTTTGGGTGAAGCCCAAACTGGTAAGATAACTAACGATCCTAGTGTACCAAGAACAAGGTGCTTGTTTGAGACCATACAACACTCACTTGAGTTTGCACACATTAGACTCCCAATAAAATGTCTCAAAACCTTATGGTTGCTTGATGTACACCTCCTCCTCAATAACCACATTGAGACATGTTGTTTTTACATCCATCTGGTGGATCTTTCACCCCATGTGCATAGTCAGAGCAAGAATTGATATAATGGATGAGTACCTTACCACACGAGCAAAGGTATTTTCATAGTCAATTCCCTCAACTTGAGAGTACCCCTTGGATATAAATCTCGCCTTATACTTCTCTATGCTTATGTATATTTCCTGCTTCACCTTGAAGATCCATCTCGAACCCACTATTGGTTTATATTCTAGTCTTGGGACCACTTCCCAAACACTTTTCTTTACAATGGATTCGTATTCCTCCACCATTGCATCAACCCATACGGGTTGTTCTATTGCTTCCATGAAATAGGATGGCTCAGTCTCTATAAGCTCACTCATAAGAGCCAAGTTGCCAGTGTACCTCTCAGGTGAAATCCTTTTCCTCTTCAACTTTGAAGGAGCTCCCACATTCTCCCTCGTATCCTACACAAGTCTATCATCTTCCCTAGTTCTTTTTCCACCTTCTCTAGATGGTTTTGCTTGAGAGAATGTCTCCACTCTTTTCTCCTCAATTTGTGGTTACTCCACAACTTCCTAAGGCTCCTCCTTTGGAGCTAAAATATCTTCTTTTGGTGGGATCTAAAGCTCACTCTCAAGAGAGGACCACATCACTTTATCCTCATCAAAATTTACATCCCTTCGCATAACTATCATTCTGATGGATGGCAAGTATACATGGTAGTTGTGGGGAGTTTCTGTGTAACTCACAAATATCCCCAATTTTGTGGTCGATTCAAGATTATTCCTTGATTCTTTAGAGACATGGCAGTAAACAGAGGCTCCAAAAATCCTTAAGTGTGACACGTCAAACTTTCTCCTCGAGAAATCCTCCTGTAATGTAATCATGCCAAGAATACGATGAGGACTCTAGTTCTACAAACAGAATATTGTATTGCATGCCTTAGCCCACAAATGTAGAGGTAGACCTTGGTCATGCAACATCACCCTCACTGCTCCCACAATGGTACAATTCTTTCTCTAAACCACACCATTCTGTTGTGGGTTGTGGGGTGGTGTCAACTCTCGTCGAATGCCTTCTTTCACACATAAATTTTTAAATTCATTCAATATGTACTCACCTCCATTATTGCTCTTGGGAGCCTTCACCTTCTTACTATTTTATTTCTCAATTGGAGCCTTGAATTCTATGAACTTGGAGAATGTCTCATCTTTCTTTTGTATGAAGAAGATCCAACACTTCCATGAGAAGTCATCAATAAAAATGATAAAATATTTGTGTCCAATAGTGGAGGTTGTCGAGAAAGGTCCACAAACATCAGAGTGGATCCTTTATAGGACTGCATTTGCTTTTTTGTCCCCATCATGGAATGTGGATTTTGTGTACTTCCCCAATGTACATCCTTTGCATACATCTTGCTACTCAAGTGCTCCTTTAGGGATGCGAGCCTTTATTTGTTGTATAGTCTTCAAGGTGCCGTGATGGAAATGCCAAGTCTTCTGTGACAAAGTTCATCGACAACATGACCCCCACTTTCTTCGCCTTAGTGCTTAATGCAACACAACCTTCCTCATCTACCTTATACAGGTTCTTCACACGAACCCCGATCTGCTTCACTTGTCCCATGACTATGTGTCTCATGAATTCTTTTCCTTTCTTGAAGATCACATCATAGCCACGGTCTTCCAAAACGGAAACATTTATGAGATGTTTTTTTAGGCCTAGAACAAGCATGACATCATTGAGCCTGAGATGGGAGCCTGACTCCCTTTGGAAGCTAATTGTACCAATACCAGTTGGGTTTTGTACCTTTTGTCATCCCTTAGCTTGATGCGCATCTAGAGATCTTTCTCCTCCAAGTCACTCAAAAACTCTCTACACCTTGTCATGTGGAACGATGCACCTGAGTCCAAGTACCACATGCTCCCCATCACTGTGTTGGATATCCATGCAATAAGGGAAAAGTCAATCTCAAACTGTGAAGCCAAGGCTTCACCTGCTACTCCTCCTAAGGTCTTATTCCTTGCCCTTTTATGTGGACACTTTGTTCCATAGTGCCCATATTTTTTTTTTCTCGATAAAGACTAATTCTATTAAGCAAAAATATTGTACAATAGGTTAGATTCTAGAGAAGCAGGATAACGGCAACTGGAAATGATAGGACTATCAACCTCGGTTTCAGAGAAGGAGTTGAGCAAGCAAGGAGCTACAACAAAGCACTGGCAGCTTAAGAAGCGTTGAAAGCTACCCTGAAAGGGTAGAGGCATCAACACAAAGCTTTTTCCCTTTCCTTTTTTTAACTTCAACCCAACCATTTTGGGGTGGATGAGCGATTACAACTTGAAGATTGGGATCCTCCACAGGGGAGCCCTCCTTTTCAGAGTCCGAGGAAGAGGACAAATGTGCACGTTTCTGAGCCATGGATGAATCGGAGGAAGGCGCCAGTCCATCAGTGGAAGGGGCCACGAAATGTGGGGCCTGATTCAATTCTTCATCGCTATCTTCATCTTCAGAGCTGGATGAATCAGAGTCCGCGACTGGAGGAGGAGAGCATGGAGCCCATCCCTTGGATTTTGGCTTGGAGACGTTGGCCTTGTTCTGCTTTGTCGGGCAAGATGGGCATGTATTCTGCAAATGCCCAGATTGGTGGCAATGGCGGCGTCGAAAAGCTGTATTCTCGTAATCCAGTGTCTGGGTCCAGAGAAAGTCGTTTATCTTGAGATTGATTTGTTCTGGAAGACCTTTACTCAGATCTAACTCCACACATATTCTTGCATATGAGTAGAGACCTTTGGCTTCCCGCCATAAATCTCCATGGAGGAAGCTGCCCAAGGTATAGCTCTGAAGACTCGAGTACTCCATAGGTGGGCAGGTAAATTTGGAAGCCGAATCCATACCGGTGTCTTGGTAATGATTGCAGTGGCTGGATCAAAGTCTAGGAACCAAGGAGTCAAAAATAGCCCTGCAGTTCCCATGAACCAAGGGCCCTCTTCTAAGGCCTTTTCATAGTGCTTAGAGTTATCAAATAGAACAATGAAATAACCTTTCGAACAAAAAAAGATCTTACAGTGATGTGTCCAGTTTGCATGGATCCATGCATAGAGATCCTGAGATCGCGGCCATAATCCATTAAATCTGCAAATGATGGCTCTTTCTACAAAATCTTGATGTTGGGAAGCCCGATCTTCATTTATGAGTTCCACAGAAGGAACTTCTTCAATCTTGTCAACCAAGAAGGCCTTAGATTTAAGGGCTTCCGGGGGTTTGGGGTTCTCAGAGTGAACTGCGTCTTTGTAAGAGAAAGGCCGAGAAGAGGAAGATTGTCCAGCTGCACCTCCTCTCAAAAGAAGGGTCGCCACCACCAAGCTGTTTCTAGAAATGCTGTAAGAAGAGAGGGGAAGAGGGTCTTCAAGTTGTTTACCTTGAAAGAGAAGTCGCAGAAGGTTTGATGGGATCCCCATTCTGCGCTCTAGATTCAGTTTGAATTCCTGCACCAGAATTGAAGGGCTGACCCATTGCATGATGGTTCTGCTTGAAGGCTGAGAAATTTGGATCTGAAAGAAATCAAATGAGGGTCTAGACCCCATGCAGATCTCTGGATCTGGCCAGAGCGTGGTCTTTTCTGCCTTTTGGGTGGCCAGATCTGGCAGATCTTTGTCAGATCTGAAGCTAGGACTACGTTTCGTTGAGCCTCTGTGTGCCGCATCAATCGGATACTCCTGAAATCCATCCAGATGATCGCAAGGCGCAGGGACGTGGAAGACTCCGGAGCCGCTATTGATGTTGTTGAAAACGCTGCGATAAACCAAGAGATCGGCTTGGCAAATCTCCATCTTCACCGATAATGCTTCTTCGGATGCCCTAAGTGAGCCTGCCTCTTCTGGCGTTACAGTGGGAGAGAACAACCCGTCTGCATATAGCAGCCTTTCTTGGGTTGCAGTGGCAGATCCGGTAAATGGCGCCGAAAACCCTTCATATCCAGCCTTGATGGCGCCGAAAACCCCATTCCTTTGCTTCCATAAGTTATTCCTCAGTGAAAGCGGCATTCCTGCATATTGCTGGAGGGGATTTGCTCCGGTCCCTTCTGCCGTGAGCACGGAAGTTGCATCATTATCGATTCTTCTGCATTTCAAAACCTTCTGTCCTCTAGAGTCGAGATAACTTGCAGATTTGGGTGCGTGAAGGGTTATGGCGCAGCTCTGGGCACCATGCATTGCTTTCTCCTGGCCTGGATCGCCTTCCTCGACATCTTTTGGGTTGAAGCAATGGGTTGCAGAGGTGGCCATGGGAGCAGCCCAAGATTTCCACTTTCAATTCTTGTTATTATATGTTCCATAGTGCCCATATTCATGACAATGGAATTATTTAATTTTTGATAAATATTTCTTCTTTCCCCCTTGGCTGGATTCTAGTTTGGTTTGAGATTTCTTCCCCTTTCCCTTCTTTCCATTTCCAACCAATGCAAATTTTTCTTCATCCTTTCCCTTGGATAAGGTCCTCTTGTATCGAATCGGACCATAAGTGTTCCCAATTTGACAGTTTCTCCCTCTCGTTCACTAAAGCTTGATAGCTATGCCAACTCCTAGGAAGGCTGAGAAGGGGAAGGATTACCAAGTCATCCTTTGAAATAGTAACACAAACTCCTACAATCTCATCACGAACTTGTGTGAACCTGCTCAAATACTATTGGATAAATTAATTCTTCTACTTCTTGATATTTTAAATTTTATCCTTGAGCGCCAGCTTCTTATGGTCACTACTACTCTGGAACAGATCTATAAATGCCTACCACATTACATAAGGATTTTCTTTCCCATGGATATTGGTGACAATGTGGTCCCATAGTCCCTTCGGTAATTTTCTCCTCGCCTTGTCTATATATTTCTTCCACTGAGCAAGGTTCTGGGCATCAAATTCGATTGGTTTTGCAACGTCTCTCTTGATGTATTATAGCAATCCATTTTCATCGAATAACTCCTCCATGCGATGAAATTAGAGTTTCCTTCTAAGGCATACTCTAGCCTTAGACCATTGATGGTTATCTTCTCAGCTTTGAAGAGATCCTGCTAAACTAAAATGCAAATTCGAACCTCCTGAGGAACAACTTCAAAATTCCTACTCTAATGTGAATCCTATTCTAATACCATGAAGAAATTATGGTGTAGATTTGCAATTTCTCATGAAGTTTTTTTCAAAATCACAAGACACAAACCTTCTCTATTGCTCTGTGGAAGTTAATTCACAATTTAGAACAAAATATTTAGACATGCAATAAGAAATAACACATATGGACACAATATTTTTCCCGGGGAAAGCAATCTGCTAAGAACCCCAATACTTGCTTGCATTAATATAATGAATAAATATATATTCCAATTGCTTTGCTCAACTAAGCACAACCTACAAGTGGATAACCTATCTCTCTCCTCACTAAGAAGCTTGACCTAGACATAGTTAATTTCTTCCTCTGCTTGAGCCCCTATTTCCTTGGATAATTACTTGAGAAATTTGGCCCCTATTATTTAGGAATTTTTCCAAAATGGATTCTGCAATTCCTAAGGTTGAGCATCTAACTGCGTGCAACACCTGTACACTCAAGACTAGTCTATAATTGATGTTACGCTGCCTTGGAATCTCCATAATAACTAGGGAACTTGAATTATTTGCATTCACTAGTTATTTTGTGTTGATTCATCAGTTAACTGGATGATCATTGAGTTTGACTGAAGTCCCACTACATAACTAACCTTCCACTATTCCTCCAATAGTTAGAACTAGTTTAAAGGAGAACAACTTGAGATAACTCACTTTCATTGCTACAAATTAACAATCACACATGCTTAACTGAACTCTAACTCCTCCAACTTGAATTTACTGAGTAAATTGGATGACACAAGCCATGGCATACATGTTAATTGCATCCAAGTTGTCTATTGATGTGGATATTCAGATTTTCTCAATTTAATCAAGGCAAAATCAAATTGAGAATTTATTCTTACATTTTTTAGCTATCCTTCAGGTGAACCCAATTCATGTTGTCGGTGGAAGTCAAGAGTTCCAACACAACAATGTGCTGATAACAACAACAAACAGATAGAGGTAGCGTTCAAAATAAATGAAATAGTAAAAAAAAATATTAAAACACAATCAATGGAGACTCTGAAAAGTACTCCAACTATGTTATTGCCTATCCACATTCAACGAAATTTCCTCCATTTCTCCTCTCATGAAGCAAACCTCTGTTGTTGGCCTCCATCACCCTAAATCCCATCACTTGTTTTTAGCCTCCACCACTCCACTTCCTGAAGAACCCATCAACAATGTAAAGGCAGACCCCTAATCCTTTACCTTTACCTTTTTTACTAGCATCTTGTATTGAAATGTTTAAGACAAAATATTTCTTTTGTCTTAAAAAATTGTCTTAAAATCCCCCTCCATGTAGTAGTATTGAATGCAACGCAAAACAAGTTGGCTTTAATCGTATCGACAGAGATCAAAGGGACATAAGAGGAATTGATGTCTGGGAAATATTGCCAGAAACAGTTGTCATGTTCTTCAAATTTGGTTACCCCCACAAATCGAAGAGCCCAACAATCCATTGTCTTTATATAAGATAACATGAATGGTAAGTGAAATAGAAGCCTCGGTATAGGCACGCGACAGTAGTAGCCTGTAAGCTGGTGGACTTAGGGCGCACTATGAGAGTCAATTTTGTAGCTGTTAGATAATATTTTCTTAAATTAATATGTTTTTGTCTTAATTGTTAATTGTCTTAAATGGGTTTCGTCTTAAGTGGTCATTGTCTTAAATATAACGTTTTGTCTTAAAATATTTTTGTTCTCAAATATAATGTTTTGTCTTAAACTATTTTTGCCTTCAATATAAAGTTGTGTCTTAAAATGTTTTTGTCTCAAACTATTTTTGCCTTGAATATAAAGTTGTCTTAAAATATTTTTGTCTCAAAATGTTTTTGTCTTAAATATAAAGTTTTGTCTTAAACAGTGTTTGTCTTAAATATAAAGTTTTGTCTTAAAATATCTTTGTCTCAAATTGTTTTTGTCTTAAATTTAAAGTTTTGTCTTAAATATCAAGTTTTGTCTTAAAATAATTTTGTCTCAAATTGTTTTTGTCTTAAATTTTATGTTTGAGACAATTCAATTGATATTAACTTTTAAAGTAAAATAACCAAAATAAAAAGCGACTTTTTAAAACAAAAGTTTCCTTTTATCTTAAAAAAAGGTTTCAAAGTGCCCTTGATGTAGTAGTGATAGTCATCAAATTTTGACCTAACACGCAAGATATTTGATGAATTTACAGGAAAATTGAATTTGAATTATAGACCAGATGAATTTGAAATTTCAGGCATCCCCCGAGGTAAGGATTGACATTAGTGGGCTATTCTGGCACTTTCTAAATAGTATCCATGATGAAATTGAGGTAGGATTTGAATTTATCCCATCGTAACCCTTCTACAAATGTTATAAACCCTAGCACATCTCCATGCTCTAATTAAGTCCTACCATTTTAACATTTGTTTGTTAGGTTGTAAGAATTTATCATAATTATCCTAGGTTCAGTTTGAGAATGGGCTATGACTAAGAATGTCCTTCTTGCCACATATCCATGCTCTAATTAAGTCCTGCCATTTTAACATTTGTTTGTTGGGCTGTAGGAATTTATCATAATTATCCTAGGTTCAGTCTAAGAATGGGCTATACTTGAGAATGTTCTTCTTGTCAAATCTTCCTAAAGCATTTGAAGTTGAGATTGTTCCCTCTTACTAAGACATCCATGCTGAATGATATCATTGGCTGCTTCTGAAACTACGAAAAGTATAAAGCTTACCCTGTTGTTCCATGGACGGCTTGTTTCCCAAAAATAATGCGGACTTCCACATGAATCCAGAGACATGCTTCAATGAAGGCGACAAGAAAATGATATTGAATATAGTAATTGCACTTCTGATATAATTTTTCTCAACCCAAACGAACTATGCATTTTTCAGGGTTTGAATGAAATTTGCAGCATTGGCATTGCTTGGTATCTCTATGCAACCTTTCGTGACCGATATTTAATGTACTAAATAGTTACAGGGAGATTATTTCTACCTTTTCCCAGTAAGTTCAAAAGATTACCTAAGGTATTCTGAAATTTAATGCATCCTTCTAGAAATAAGTGATTTCTAAACTTTAACGCATCTTTTTCAATATTTCTAATTGTTTTCTATTGGAAATTTCTATATGCTCAAAATATTATTTTCTCGTTATAAAAGTTAATACAAAATTATGTTTCTTCAGGTGTTTCTTTAAGGGGTTTGAATAAAGTTTGTGTCTGCCATTGTTTGAATGGATATTATTTTCTGGTCATGAAAGTTAATACAAGATTGTGTTTCTTCAGGTGTTTCTTTAAGGGTTTGAATAAAGTTTGTGTCTCGCATTGTTTGAATCGGGTATTTTCAGGGTTTTATTGCATGTTTTTTACGTTGGCATGCTTTGGCATCTTTTTTCAATGGTCCATGGCCAATATTTGAAGTACTAGGCAGTTATATAAGGATCTTTTAGGTTCCTCCTTGCAAGTTAGAAACTTTATATGGGTTTTCTCTATATTTTAGTGCTTTATGACATTTTGAACCTGTTTATCTCTTGAGCATATTGCATGCATCCCATGAAAAATCTATAAGTTATACCTATCCATTTTCATCTAGCATTAGTTTCTTGCAAGACACAAATTTATTAATAACATGATGTTTTCTTATTTCTCTAAACTTTAGGCATCAACAAATTGCCACAGTGATAGTGATCTTATCATTTGGCCTCCAAAATTCCAATTTGTTGCATTGATCCATTATCAAAATTAACAGTGTTCCAAAAATGGTGTAAGAGCTATGACGAAGCGCTGACACAACTAAATAGAGAGAATCTGTACATTCCTCTGTTGGCCCTTCCAAAGACTAGTAGTTTTGCGCCATGTGAGTACGAATTCCTTTGTACGCCAACGATTCATGTAGGATCTTTCCAACACCATTTTCATAGAGTGCACTTCTTTATGAATTCCTTGATGTGTGAATTTTTAATTGGGTGGAGATGGACTAAAAATGATGTTGTACAATTTGTTGATGTCAATAGTGTGTCCATCCTAACATTTCATAGAGAAACCTTCAATGTAAATATATCATTGTTTCAATATTTATATTACATTCAAAGTGTTTGTTATTTTTGAGGAATCTAGTGATATAATTTAATTTTGGGTGTGATTGTAATATTTTACTATATAAAATACAAATATATAAATAAATTCACCGCTTTAAACAAATTTTGTATATAATATACAATGTATATAATTCAAATTTAATTTATTATAGAATTGTTGGAATTGTAAAGTTTGAGTTATAAATTTGAGTTATGTAAATTGATTATTTTACATTTTAGATTTTTGCTTTTCACTTAAATTTAAAATGAAATTGTTAAAATTATAAATTTGAGCTATGTAATATGTAAATCATTTTAATGTCTCCCAAAGTTTAAGGACACTAAATTTATTTATTTATTCAAAAACATATTTTAAATTTAAAGAATAAATATCCAAATAGTAAAAATACATAGTTTAGTTGATTAAAATTTGTTGAAATAGCTCTGTGCATATGTGATTAGGGTTCCTCAATAATATCAAGCCATGTCGAACGCTCTGGATTATCATTGTTTCATTAGAGGCCTTCCATGGAGCACCTCCTATAGGACTTCAGAAAATGCCTTTCATAAGTTTGGTCATCTCATGGAGGTCAAGGGAGAAATGATAGTGGTCATTAGGGTTTCAAATTGTCTCACAACGGGAAAAAAACATATATGCAACTACGAGGGAGGTCACCACTCAAGAAAGCTCTCTCTTAAGCAGAAAGGTAGGAATCTTGAGAAGGGAGTTATACTGGGATAATGGTAATGGCTCTATGGCAATAGTTGACTAGAAATCAGAATTGCCTCAAGATCTTGTAAAACAAAATCTAATAAAACAAAGGAAATTTTTTTTAAGGAAAGGTTCCTCCTTCAACCATGATGACATTATTACATCAGATTTAAATATTTTCACTGTCTTTGTGAGACCACTCTCAGGGGGATCCTTTTACATGCAAGTAAAGCCAAAAATAGCATTGTCTCACTCATAGCAAGGATATAAGATTTGATGGGAATCCCATATGGCATCATTCAATTCCTACGTGGAGGTAGGCAGCTTCAAGATCTAAAATCACTCAGAGAGTATGACATAAAAAAGGATGCCTCTATTCATTTAATGTCAAGACTAAGATGTGGATCCAAACATTGGGTGGAAATTATTCCTCCCAAGGAATCTTGAGAAGGAAGTTGTACTAGGATAATGGCATTGGTTTTGTGGAAATAACTGACTTAAAATCAAGTTTTCCTTAAGATCTGGTAAAACAGAATCCGATAAAACAAAGGAAATCTGTATTAGTGAAGGGTTCCTACTACAACCATGAGGAGGTTATTACCCCATATTTGAATATTTTCATTGTCTTTGTGGGATCACTTTCAGGGGGGTCCTTCTACATGCAATTCAAAGCCACTGATCTCATTGCCTCACTCATAGCCAAGATATAAGATTGGATGGGAATCCCATATGGCATCATTCAATTTCTACATGGAGGTAGGAAACTTCAAGATCTAAAATCAGTGAACAAGTATGCCTTGATCAATGATGCCTCTATTCGTTTATGTCAAGACTAAGATGTTGAGCCAAAGGCTCAGGTGCATCCTATTCTTGCCAACCCAAATCTATCATGGATACCCTCAAGCCAAGGCTCACATAGACGATTCCCAATTAGATCTTAGGGACAACCTTCATTGTGGATCACATAGAAAATATCCCCACTATTAAAGTGTATCATCTTCAAACTGAAGGTGCTTACATAGATTATTCAATGCGTGTCATTATCTTCTGATTTAATGGGGTATGGCCTACAACATTTGCACTATGAGAATGGGTGCATCAGACCTTGTCCCCAAATATAGTTTATTTTTCCTACTCAAAAAAGAAAGGGGTGTATTTTAAAGATCTAAAGGAAGTTTTTTTATGGTGTATTTTAAAGATATGAAGGAAGTTATTTTGTGGTGTATTTTAAAGATTTGAAGGATTATTGAAACACACTTTTGATGAAGGACGTTGGTTTTGGGGTCATTCTGGGTTTCTTTTTCACAACTTGGTTTTCTAGTTTTAACCCTCTTTGTATGCCAACTACAATATCTCCAGTTTGGGTAAGATTCCCAAATTTTCCCCTTCATCTACTTTGATTCAAGATCTTAGCCAATATGGGAAAATCACTCGATGGTTTCATTAAATTAGACATAGAAAGGATTGAAAAGGGTATTGTGACCTTTGGTCAAGTCTGTGATGAAATTGATCTCAACAAAGGGTTTCTAGTCGAAATTCTCCTCTAATGGAATTACATTATCTATTCACAGCCAGTGGACTACAAAAATAAAACATTATGCTATAGGATCTCTCAACAACCCAGTCATCTCCAGAATGTATGTTCCTTTACCCAAGGGGTCTCTACCCCTTCAGATTCCAGGAATAAGTCATGAGGATGGCAAGGCTCAAAATCTCCAAAAGGAGCTAAGACTTCTTTAGCACATAAGCTAGAAAATATGCAACAACGAAAAAAAAATTATAGCTAAAATGAGTTCTCAAGCCTTCGCTAGACCACATGCAACAACACCTCATCATGTTGAAGTCGAGATCCATCTGTCAAATGGAGACACACAAGATACAACTATGGTTTTGGATTCGCAAATGAGTGGCCATAAACACTCAAATTAAAGTAGATTTGGATATTGATTTAATATTATGAAATATCCATGGAATATTTTTAGTAGCCGCGATAAAGAGTTCAAGCTTATCTAAAAATATTTACCAAATTTCAGAGAAAATTGATAAAATAAATGTGTTGAAAAAAGTCTTTTTCCTCTTAATTAAATTAGAAATATTGTAATTATTAAAATTTTAAGTTTAAACAAAAAAAATGAAATATAATCATTATAAATATGAATTATTATTTAATTTATATCCTTAAATAAATCTTGATTTATAACTACTTATATTTCATATGTTTAGATAAAAATCCTTTTATTTTTAATTATTATGTTTATTAATTAAATTTTTATATGGATATTAGTTATATGTTTTAATATATTATGGTTATGCATATAAATTTATTATTATTTAAATTTTTTGATGTGATATATATAATATGAATTTTTTTATAAAAACAATGGTTTATATTTATATTAATAAAAATAAAATAACAAACCAGTTGAATTGAATTAAGAATGTTAAGTAGTCCAATTTGTTGCGTCCACCTAAACTGAACTCACGGCAACTTTGCTGCGCAGGTAGAGCTGGAAGGTGCCTTTGCTGTGCAGGTAGAGCTGGAGTCACACACTACTGGTAGCGGGGTAATCACACACTACTGGTAACGGGGTAAGCGGAACTAGTGATGAGAAACAACTGGTAATTGTGCAGTGCAGGTACAACTAGGGATAGAATTTACTATTTATTTATTTAATTTAAAAAAAATAAATGTTTTTGTTAATGGAGGTTAGGAATGAATGTTTTTTTAAATTCAAATTCAATTTTAACCAATGAATAATATATATAATTATATAATTATATTCTAAGTGTGATTTTTTTAAACTTTTTATCATTTAAATGTTTCATGAGTTTTTGAAAGTGCTGAATTTATATGTGCAGTAAAAAACATAATATAAAGTATTAAATTTGATAAAATAAAATATTAAATTATGCATTTGAATTTGGATTTGTGTAAACAAAAAATGTTAGAGAGTCGTAATTTTTTCTTTAAAAAATTTGGTAGTAGAAATGTTTCAATAATATTTTAGACAATAAAAATAGATTAACACCATTAAAACCCGAAACTTCAAAATACCCAAAATCTTAAAACTTTATATCTATATCTTGAAAATATTACTTTACTAATGAAATTATCATTTACGATTAAAAAAATCAAAATTAGGATAAGTTGGTCAAGTCTTAATCGAACGGTATC
>APFE031258872.1:17854-63755 GCA_000404065.3 Pinus taeda
TTTATTTTGGAGGTGGGTGAACAACATGTTGTCCAAGTCATAACGGACAATGCTGCAAATTATGTTGCTGCTGGTAAGATGCTTATGGACAGGCATCCTACTTTATTTTGGACACCTTGTGCTGCCCATTGTATTCATTTGATGTTAGAGGACATAAGGAAAATTCCCTTTGTCAAAGATATTGTTGACTCATCAAAAAGCATTACAAAATTTATATATAATCATACATCTGTGCTTAGCTTGATGAGAAGATTCACCAACAACAAAGAGTTGGTGCGCCCCGCCATTACACGGTTTACCACCAGTTTCATATCTCTTCAATCCCTCTTGAATTCTATGTGGGATGTGAAAAGAATGTTTCTTTCACAGGAGTGGCATGCTTTGCTAATGAGCCACAAACCAGAAGGAGAGCCCGTATGCAGACTAGTTTCATACCAAGAAGACTTTTGGGTGGGAGTGCAGGAGGTGTGCACCGTTACTGAACCTTTGGTAAAGGTATTTCGGTTGGTTGATGGTGAGAAGCCCACAATGGGCTATTTGTATGAAGCCTTGGACAGGGCCAAAGAAGCCATTCGGGCCTACTATGATGACAAGGGAGATGATGGGTTTCAGAAACAAATCCTTCTATGGGCAATGATTGATTAACGATGGAACAACACACTCCATTGTCCCATTCATGCTGCAGGGCTTTTCCTAAACCCTGCATTTTCTTATGCATGTGGGTTTGATTTTGATGCTGAGATCATGGATGGATTCTTATCCTGTGTCCAAAAGATGGTGCGATCTCCAGAACAACGTATAGAGATCTCTAAACAAATTGAGACATATAAGATGGCAGGTGGCACATTTGGCTTTGAGATGGCTGTCAATGATAGGATGATTAAAATGCCAGGTATTTTTTAGTTTGTAACTTTGTTTCAAATTTCATTGTCTCTTCAAATTCCATTTTTTTCTTATGTTTATTTAAAATTTTATTTGTAATTTTGTTGTAGATGCATGGTGGAAAATGTATGGTAGCAGGGTACCCCTTCTGCAAAAGCTTGCCATTCGCATTCTCAGCCAAACATGTAGCTCCTCAAGATGTGAGTGCAACTGGAGTGTATTTGAAAAAATACACAATAAGAAGCGCAACAGGTTAACACTTAAACATTTAAAATATTGCAAATTTCCATATAAATTTTGAATTCATTAAACAATATTTTTTTATAGTTATTAATTATTATTTCATGATCTTTGTACAGGTTGGAGTCCCAGGGACTTAATGACATGGTCTACGTCTACTACAATCTTCGATTGTGGGTGAGGCAACTTGAGAAGACACCTGATGTGGATGCCATCTCATTGGATGGGATTGACACCACTGTTGCATGGAGGGTCGAGGCCGAGAGGTCTCTCATGGAGTCTGTTGATGATTGGTTAGTGCAGGATGTTGTGGAGGGGGAGGAGGAGCAGGTGGAGGAGGAGGAGGAACAGGAGGAGGAGGTGACACCGCCTGCCCGGGCTACCACTGCCACCAGTGGAGGACGTGGTCTACCTCCTATACCTCATACTTCTAGTTCTTCAGCTACTAGAGCACATCAGACTCCACTGCCATCTCCATCAGCACAAGCACCAGCATCTACGTCTAGAGGGAAACGGAAAGTTGTGGCATTTTCTCGCAAGAGGGGCAGAGGAAATCAATAGGATTAGACTTTCATTTTATTGTATATGACATTATGACATGATGAGATACATTATCATATTTTTTGTTGATATTTTGAGGCTGAGTTGGGACTCAGGAGTCAGGACTTACTATTCAGGACATGATTCAATGTTGTGTGATTTTAGCGCTAGAAATGATATTAAACATCTTATATATTAGTTTTTTTATCATATTTATGTGTCAATGTATTTATTTTATGTTGTAGATGGTTTAGATATTAAAAAAATTGAAAAAAAATGAATATTTTTGTACCAAACGATTTTTTCCCGATTTTTTTTCCGATTTTTTCCCGATTTTTCCGATTTTTTCCGATTTGTTCCCTGTGCCGATTTAATCCCGATCGTGATTTTCACAACATTGGTAAACATGCAACGATATTGATCGGGGCAAGGAGACTTGCGATATGCGATTAAAAACGGACCAGACGATATTTATATATGTGGGTTTATAGCATTTGAGATCTGGCCCAAGGGAGGAAACTCAAGTCACTACATCACCTTCGACGAATGTATTAAACGATAAATGAACGAAAGCTTTCCTTCGGCTTCAATGCACCATTTGATGCAACAACAATGAATGAGATTTCGTAGGGTTTTGACAGAGATGTCAGCCTGCAAAAGATGCAAAACAAAGGCAAAACAGAATAGGAGTTACAAATTAAAAGGGAAGCCAAAAAAAATGGCGCCTGCTCTGATACCATGTTAGAGCAGGAGGTAACTCCTCAAATCAAAACTCATATATTCATTTAGGTTGTTCATTATTATATATACAAGTAGGAGTGACTGTTCGGTTCATCTCCTGATGACTCTCTATCCTCTCTATTATTTATTTACATTAATTATAGCTGTACACCCAATCCCTCTGATTAGGTGTCAACAGAATGTTCTAAGTGACATGGATAAAGCCAAATCTAATCTTTGCCGTTGATTAGAGATTTAATCTCGGCCATTGCAGACTCAACATAAAAAGTATAAGAGGAGGCTTGAGGGTCAATTGGAGACACACCAAGATTGATCTGTCAGTTCAATTTTCTGGAGCGGGGTTTGCTGAGAAAATTCGAACAAGTGATCTGAGTTGCAATGAGGGGTAGTGAGTACATAGCAGAGAGGCAGAGATAGTGCCAGAGGGCCAGTGTAGTGATTGAGGAGGCTATGCAGAGGCAGTAGGAGCCACGCAGAGGCCAAGGGGCCTGCATGAGTGATGCAGAAGGCCAGAGAGCTGAGGCAGAGAGACAGAAGGCTGACGCAGAGGGTTCCAGATCTACGCAGAGGTTAGCAGGGCTGACGCAGAGCTTTGGAGAAGCGCCAAGAGGATTTTCATGGGGTAGACTAATGCTGAGAAGCTAAATATCTACTTCCGAGAAGAGGTATCATTGTCGTGTATAAATCTCTGTTGGGTGAGCCAATTTGGCACTCTAGTTGTACTCAAGAAAGCTGCTTAATAATAAAACCCTCAGAACTGTTGCACCGGTTTTCCTGCATTGGGTTTTTCTGGGGACAACTATCCAAAAATAACGGTGCCTCTTGTGTGTTTGTATATTATTTCAGTTGATGATCTGTATATGAGTTGAGACTGCATTTGTGTTTATTTTCAGTATTTATATGGTTAACTAACTTGTTAAGGAATAAACAAGTAGGTGAAATAAACCAGATAACGCAGTAGGAATTTCTGTTGTGTTAAATTCAGAAAAATCAACTAGGTGACATGCAAAAAGCTCTTATAATATGAGAACCTTAATCTTTATCTTTATCTTTAGGGTTTGTAGGTAATCTAGGATGTCAAGTAAAATTCCTAGTGTTGATTGAAAGAAAAATAACTTGATTTTTAATATATATAGGGTTTATCCTAGGATTCCATCCTCTATTGTTGCATAGAAAATCTAGATTGAAAATTAACATCATGTTCTTGGTATCACATGTTTTTGCTTGAAAGTATTTGTTACAGCTATAAAAGATCATGGCTTAATGCAAAGAGAGCACTTCAAGGAATCCCTACAAGGTTTGTCAAGGAACATCTCTAGGTACATCTTAGACTATACACTTTATAAAAATTCTCTTAATATAAAATATAATTCATTATCTTTTGAAATTTGCGTTACATTACTAAATCGTTATGTCTAGGACCTTTAAATCGTAATGATTCTTATTTGGGTGATTGATCATTAGATTGAATCTACCCTAATTAAAATCATTCATCATTTTGTGGAACCCTAAAAGGTTCTTTGTAACATGCTAACCTAAGGGTATGTCAATGCTAATGTGAAAACCCTAGCCTATTTAGGGTTACTGATGAAATCTAGAAAATACTATTCTTTTGATGTTTGGGGTTTTGATGGTAATGTCATGTTTGGGGCTTTAGTATTGTCGTGGAAACTCTAGTCCTATAGGGTTAGATGGTAATGCATTCGTAGACCTTGAGGTTTGGTAAATTAGGGTTTATGAGCAAAACCCTTATAATATCTAGAGTAAGCTCCTAGGAATGAAACCCTAAGTGTATGTTTGTTCGTCTAATCAAAACCCTAACCTAATCAAGATTGTTATATGTTTGACTTTAAATGTATTGATTTTTGTGTCTTGGGCTTACCTTATAGATAGTGATATGCTTATGCATGAAATCCTAGGTATGATATGTGCTAACCTAATTGTTGATGATCATAGTTCTAGGGTTTGTAATTAAGCCCTAGTCGAAGTTTGATATTCTAGGATATGATGTTTAGCCTTAATGATGAATTTAGGGTTTACAACAAACCCTAGTAGAAATTGGTCATATTGTTGAAACATTGGATTGTGCTATAATTGGTTTGACTATTGATAACTAAGGCTTATTGCCTCAAAGATGGAATCTAGGGTTTGCATTAAATCCTAGTAGAAGTCTAACATATGAATTTTGAAAATTGTTAGCTGCATTACTTGTTTGAATTGCTTCTAGGGTTTGCATTACATCATTGAAGAGTCTGTCATATCTATAGATATAATGAGATTGATATCTTGATTAAGTTACTAATGTGATCTAGGGTTTGTAACAAAAACTTGAGCAAGAAGTTGAAGTATAAATATGTGTCTCTTGCTGGTTATGAACCTAAGTTTAGGTATTTGACGTCTAAAGTCTAATGCTTCCATTATTGTATGATTTTGATATGGTTAACTTCATGCTTCTATATATGCATTTGGTTGTACTTGTTGTCTAAGGTGTGTAGGTACATAATCTTCAAGATCTTAAAGATATTCGTAAGAAAAGTTGACTTGATTGACAAGCATGGTGAAGGAAGTTATATGAATGATGATGATCAAGATGACTCCGATAAGAAGGATGGAAGCCATAAAAGAATCTTTGATGTCATAGAAAGTAGTTGATCTCCCTAAGTTAAGAGGGAGCCTAGATAAAAGAAAGGGTATATCTCCCAAGTTGAGAGGGAGGGCATATTATAGTCATAATGGATACCTTGAAGAAGAAACTGGAGAATGTATATTGATGTGCTGCTGAAAGAAGGAAATCATAATACGGTTATAGAATATGTTGCTACATGTGAAGTAGGAAAGGACGCTGTATGATTGAGGAAACTTTTGTCAAGATTTGTTTGGGAAGCCTCTAAGTCCTACTATTATGAATTATGAAGCAACATCAAGATGTTTGAAGACTCCGAAGGTTTGTGTTTACCTATGTGTAAGGTTGTTATTGATTGGGGTTGTGATTGTTCAGGTAAATCTCTCGAAGTTTTGGAAGCATGTTTGATGTTACTGATTTGCTTGATCGGGAGAGATTTGATGTGTTAAGGCTTTGTGTGTAATACACATTGCTTGGGAGGACATTTGGCCGACCTGTGTGTTGATGTCTAGTTCTCGAAGTAGGGAGGGGGGCGTTGGTCATAGAGCTTTGACCTTGCATTACGCACCTAGTTCCCTGGGTTGATGGTTAGTAAGTAAGCTTGATCGTACCTAGAGTGGCTGAAGGCTTTAGTCCATCTCATTCCCACTTGGATAGATTGCCCTGGTCAGGAATCTAGTCCATGGCACTAGGTGTGCCTAAACTCTTCGTAGATCATGTGTTTTGAGATCTTCCATGTACCTCTATAGATATATGTAAGTATGGATACCTCCCTAGTTAAGAGGGAGTGTTGAAGAATGTAACTAGGTTCGGTCTTCATAATTGTACTTGAGTCATAATGAAATATATTTATCAAAAGAAATATATTTGATATATTTATCACCTTGGTCCTGAAGATGAACCTCATTGGTAGGTTCAAAAATGTTGACCATAAAATTATTCGATGTGATTAATCCGAAAGATAGTCTCAAACAAAAGAAAAAGAAATTTTATTATTAATTAAATTGACTTATTAAAGCATGGGTCAATTGTCATAGGTCAAGCCTCCATTGTAGGCTTCTAGGATGTTTAAAGTCAAAGTCAAATCTATTTTGTCATGTAAAAAGTTTCCTCCATTAAGTCACCTTGCAAGTCGGCCTCAAAGAGTACTCATGTCGGCTCATTTCTTAGTCAGAAAAAGCTATAAATAGACGTGTAGACTTCGCTCAACAGGGAGTGACAAGATACAAGTTTGGTGGATTATAGAGGCAAGTAATTTGGATTGAAGGAATATATAACTACAGGCCGAGACAACTAAGCTAACACATAATCGAAGTGTGAGACTATTACTGGGCTACCATTAGAGGACTGAAGACTGGGCTATCATCACAAGACCGAGGCATGACCTTATTGGAGGACTATGTTTGCTACCACTACAATACCGAAGCATATTGCAGGATTGTGTTATCATATGAGTGCTACCACTACAAGATCGAAGCATATTGTAGGACTGTGTTATCATATGAGTGCTACAACTACAGGATCGAAGCATATTGCAGGACTGTGTTATCACATGAATACTACCACTACAAGACTAAAGCACGACCTTATTGCAGGATTGAATCATAACACAGAAATTTGTCAAGGGTTATCATATTGTTGCAAGAATGAGATGTTAAGTACAAACTGAAGAACGAAATACTACACACAAGACTCAAAACTGAAGAATAATGTAATAAGGTTGACTTGTTGGATGGAAGGAGTCTTTAGTCTAGGTTATAAGGGTCTTGGTCATCTCAACTTTGTATTGAATCTACTGAAGGAAGAGTTCTTGACTAGGTTTTCCCCTACCTAGGGGTTTTCCCCTGACTGTGTGCCTACATCTTGTGTCCTCCTCTGTTTATTGATTGGCATCTGTCTTGATGATAAGAACAAAATAAATTGAAAGAAGAACTAATGATAAAACATCACAAGGTGATGTCATAATAAGAGAAATCAATTCACTTGCCACCCTAATGGATTTCTCAACAAATACTAACCTTAGTATTATCCTCCTCAACCTTCACAACCTACTTAACTACAATTCCAACTCCAATTGACTTCAAGTCAACCACTTCCTTTGCCATCCACTCCATTTCCTTAGGAATCTAGCCAACTACCTACAAAACCATTCCCAAATCTGAATAATAAAACTCCTCAACAACCCATATATAATGTTGAGGGTCAAAATTTTCAAGCTTGTGTGATAGCTCCTCTAGGTCTAAATGATGTCCAACTTAGATATGGTCAAGTCTTGCAAAAGAAATCACCACCAGCGGTCATCCAAGAATATAGGGAGGATAAAGTTCCTAAAAAAGAGGCATCTCTTGATCAAGAAAAGACTCCTCCAAACGAAGATGTTCCTACACAATTGGGTGACAACCAAATAAATTGACTCCTACAATCCCTCTAGTAGAACAACCTTCTGTTTCTTTACAAAGTCCCCCTTTTCCTGAAAGGCATCAAATTGATAAGGGAATAGAAAAACAAATAACCTTGCTTGAATACAATGTGCTTGACGAATTAAAAAACATTTGCATCAAAATTCCTTTACTTCAAGCTATAAAGGAAATACCCATATTTGCAAAAACAATAAAGGAGTTGTGTTTAGAAACCAAGAAGAAAAGGAAAAGACATTAAAAAGATTCAATTGGTAGGAAAGATTGCAAATATTATGATGGGGAAACCAATAGTTAAAAAATATTTAGATCCAGGTAGCCCTATTGTAAAATTTCATATATATGGTTTTGAAATTCCAAACACTTTAATTGATTTAGGAGCAATGATTAATATCCTGAGTAAGCATACTATGGATCAACTGAAGCTCCCTAATCTTCAATATACCCCAACTTCATTGCAATTAACAGACGAATTTGTTATCAAACTTGATGGTATATTGGAAGATGTGTCTGTATCTTTAGATTCATGGGAATATTCCGTTGACTTTATGATTTTGACTCCTAAGAATAATTTAGGAGGGCATCCATTGATCCTTGGTAAACCACGACTAGCTACAACTGATGCATTTCTAGATCTGGGGATATGTATATTTCTGTTGGCAGTTCTACTAAGAGATTCACATTATATCCACTTGCAAAAACAATAATTGAAATGGAAAGTGAAATTTGGATTGATGATGATGATAATGAAGACTTTAAAGATATTCAACCAATGTTTACTATTTCACAAATTGATGAAGAGGATCAATTAATAAATTTGATGAAAAATAATGATTCCTCTTCTTATTGTGAACAAGATCAAAGTTTTCAAGAGCAATGTAATATTGAGTATTTTTTTTTCACGACAATCTAAAGTAGCTTTACACTCTATGAAAAAGTTTGGCAATTCTTTTGTAGAAATTTTTCCAGGCAATAGAAATATCAAAAGAGACAATTAATTAAGATGCTACAAAAACATTTTTTGCATATGCATGGGAATACATTAACACGAAAGGAATTGATCCTAATACTTGTATGCATATCTATATTCATGAAATGCTAAACTAGTAAGACAAACTTAGAGAAGGATGAATCCCAATCTGAGGGAAATCATTAAAGAAGAACTACAAAAAATGTTTAATGTGAATTTCATTCATCCAATATTAAATAGTCAATGGGTTTCACCTTTAGTGATTGTTCCTAAGAAGGATGGAAAGTGGAGAATGTGCATTGATTATAGGGAACTAAACAAGACTACTTTAAAAGATCATTTTCCACTACTTTTCATTGATCACGTATTAGATACTTTAGCAGGAAAGAAATATTTTTTCATATTTTGATGGATTTAGTGGATATAACCAAATTCAACTGGCACCAGAAGATCAAGACAAAACAACTTTTACATGTCCATGGGGTACGTATGCTTACAGGGTACTTCCTTTTGGCTTATGTAATGCACCTGCTACATTTCAAAGCGCAGTTCTAGGTATCTTTTCTGACTTTATCCATGTTTCTGTAGAAGTTTACATGGATGATTTTACCGTCTATGGAAATACTTTTGAAGAAGCTATGGATAAATTAGAAAAAATTCTCATTAGATGCAAGAAAGGAAATCTTCCGTTAAGTTATGAAAAATGTTTTATGATGTTTATTGAAGGAATTGTTTTGGGACATCATATTTTAGGTGCTGGAATCAAGGTGGATGCATCTAAGGTAGAGGTAATTTCCAAAATTTTAGTTTCTACTTGTCAAAGAGATCTTAGAATTTTTCCTGGTTTGAGATGATATTATAGGAGATTCGTAGAAAACTTCACAAAAATAGCTTCTCCACTCTTTAAATTTCTTACAGGAGATTGTGATTTTGTTTGGAATTTTGATTGCCAAAAAACATCTGAATCATTGAAACAGAAAATTACTGAAGTAAATGGAGGGAAATCCTTAAATTCAAATATGGTCATAATAACATTTAAATATATTTTGTCACCTGCCTTTGATGATGTCATGTCATATATTAATGTGAGGAGTGCCAAACCAATTTGTAGATATTGATAATAATATCTCTTTATTTAATTGAATTCTTCCTTTGACCAATATAAATTCTCTTTGGGGCACAATGGGCTTTTCTTGGGGTAGATTGGGTTCCTATGGGGAAATTCGTCCCATAGCTACCCCAATTTTCAACATAGGGATGGACTTTCAAACATGCAAATTGCTAGATTTTGATGTTTTAAGGCTCAACAAGGTAGAATAACCTTCAATCGGCTCAAGCTTATGCCCTAGTTGAATTCGGCCACAGAGCCTAACCCCTAGTGGCTTGCCTTGAAGGGTTGAAATTTTAGGAGAAAGATAAAAAGCTAAAGTTCTGTTATTTTTGAGCATCAATGTGGATGCTGACGTCTTCTATCTACTTGGGTGATGGAATCTTAAGGGAATTTGACCATGGAAATATCAAATCCTTGAAGGGAGTAAGGGAAAAACCTTAGGTTTTCACTTGTTAACCCTAGCTATCACTTTATGGGGGATAAATTTACTAGGCAAAAGCTCTCTAGGAGGTTCTCTAGGGAAGTCCTGGATACAAATTAAAGCATGCAAGAACTCACCAAGTACTTCATATAGACATGAGCATTGAGTCATGGAACATAGAAATACCTAGCAACATTTATAACATGCAATAATAAAGAATGATATGTAATAAAAATTTCTCACAAGATATCCAGGGACAAGCCTGTTTTATCCCAAAATAATGTTTCCACAACAAGCACTAGTTTCCAATAGCCAAATATCCGCAAAAGATCACATCTCCACAAAGTAGCGAAGTACAAAAGGCTAGGCTGAAATCTCTAAGAGAGGTCGAGTTCTCCACAAGTGACGATGAAAAATGAATGAGGTGACTCTTTATTTATGAGGTCTACCTCTCTTAATTGTGTCGTGAGGCGCTTTACAACCTAGTAGATGAGGAGGATGTTGTCACGTAATGTGACATTAAAAAAATTAAAAAATATACATGTGTCGGCTAATATATGTATATGCGAGAGATGTTGTGTAATGTTACTTTAAAAAAATTGATAACTTTATTTTTTGTAAGCTTGGTAAGACCTTTTCATTCATTCATTTTCATCAAAAGCAGGTTACAACCATAATCAAGAAGTTCAATGGCCTTAACCTGCCCATTGGGAAATCGGGTCTGTTGGCCACCAAACAATGTTATATGCCATCCAAAAACAATAAAGTTTGAGTCTGTCTAACAATGCCTTATAGGACTGAATGTCTGGAAACCATCTACATACTAAATAACTATAACAGAGAAGCCTAGCCAACATATACATCATAGAAAATTAAACAAAGATGAGTGCAACAATAGACAAGCATACTGCTAATCGTCAGAGGACTCCACAGGGGTTGGGTCCTTCCCTCTTGAACCCAGTTATTCAGACCGAGGAAGACACAGAATGTGTTTTTCAATGCGGCTGCGATGAACATATTTCTGCTGAATTTGGAATTGTATAAGTTGAAATTCTTTCGGAATATCCTGGAAACCTAGATCAGATTCAACAGAGCCATTTGGAGAGTTCATCACAGCCTTGGCCACGATACTTTTCATCGACCAATAGAGGTGAATAGTTTGCTTGTACTGCGTTGTGCGACCCCTAGAATGTCCCGGATCGGGAACTAAGTCACACCAATCTTCCACCTGAAATTCTACTTCTGCCCACTGGTTCAATTATGTTTCCCAATTTGAAATTAATTGTCGAACTTGAACCGTAGTACCTGTGTGATAGGCATGGGCTGCATCATGGATGAGCTGAGCAATTGGCTTACGACCACTACCTTGTGGCTGTGTTATTGCCTCCTCGCTTCCCCACTCGCTTTCCCCGCCTGCAGCCACCCCCGCCCGAAGGATTAGCACTAGGGGTTGGGCAAGCCATAAGGATTTCCAACCAAACAACAGAGACAACGAAAGCCTTGATACCCATTGGATGAACCATGAACTTGGGGCAGCCTGTCCACGGGGGGTCGAGGCAACTACAATGGCCGTGAGGACTTGACACAGTAACACAACATAGAGGCAGTGTGCATCTTACGTTAGGCCTTGGCCTATCAAATCATCTAGGGGTAGAGTAAGGTTGCCAACCCCGACATAAGCTACCATATTCCGGGTCCCTGAGCCCAATTGAGACCATACACAAAGGCAAGCTAGGGCGAGCTTGTCACCCAAGGAAGAAGTCACTACAGACCGCCTCACCCAAGCCCAATTTTAGCAAAACCCAAAAGAAAGACGCATTGAATCAAACACAAGAGGTTCAAACTCCTTCCCATTATTAGATCCAACACTTCAATGAAATATCCAACACTGACGAACAAACATGCACCAACAAGATAACTCCGAACCAGAAAAATATAATACATTCCCATGCGAGATAATAGAATGCCATAGAGAACGGATATAGTCACATAAAAAACATACATCATAGAGGACAAAACAACGGAAGCTTTCGAATTTTTCAGACACAGATTCCATTTCCTTACAAATACCATATTATGAAACTTGTCTCTTAAGATTCAAAAGATAGAAGAGTAAGTTGCAAACCACAACCGGTGAGGAGGATTAAAGAAAATTACATACCTAGTGGATGATGACGTTAAACTGAGGAGACCAATTGCATTCGAGAGGCTGAATTGTAGATCTTTCCTTCCAGATGAGAACACGCTATCTAGGAGCCTTCGACCACAACTAATTACTAACACCAAGTGAAATACGATTAAACACTTAGAGCTGCGAGCCCTTACCACCTGGAGGGAGATTTTGCTCCGGCTCGTGGCATCGCCATTAAGAAGAAGCATGCTTGCTGCCACCCGGCCTTGATAACCAAGCGTACGAGGGCTCGGGAAGAGCCGCCCTTCGACTCCTTCATCAACCAACTTACCCATGATGCGGATCCCGAGGAGATCTATTAGCTGTCTCGCTTCGTGTTCGGGGAATTAATAACATTACTTTAAAAATCAATGTCGACCATAGATAAAATACTTCAATTTTCACCTTTATTTTACATCAAACTTTATATCGTGAGGTAAAGTAATTTAAAAAAAATTACTTTTTAGTATGAGGGATATTGAGTCGAGATCTAATGCCTATAGTATGCTAGAAATGTGTAACGTAACGTAATGTAATGTTAACATTTTGAATCGGTCAAAATAAAATTAAAATATGGTAGAGACTTGTAATTCAATGTAACATAATGTAATGTAAACATTGTAACTTCGTGAACATAAAATTAAAATAACAAAATAAAAAAATAAAAATGACTCTGTTAAAATTAAATAATAGAAAAATAAAAATGACCTGTGGTATTGACCCATGGTTTTAGGAATCCATGGTATTGAGTCATGGAATTCATCTGGCATATAATCTATTCAAGGGGGAATTAAATTAGCCTAGACCCATCTTAGTTTGATGTTATATTTAGATACATAATTAGTTGTAGAAAATGATGGGATTGAATCTATGTAGTCCGTTAATGTAAATAATTTTTATGGATATGTTCGCATTGGGCATTTGTCTGGAAATGTTCAGAGGTAGGGGAAATATTAGGAAAAATGTAATTATCATATTTTATCTAATATTTCTGCCTACCTACATCCACCTTTTACTAGGTTATATTGGGTAAAATATAATAATAAATATTACATTTTGCCCAATATTTCCCTTCAACAGGTCCACTTCTTATTGTAATTTTTCTTTATATTTGTAATCTAAAAGTAAACAAACTTAACTCCAAAATTAGTAGGAGTCAGGGGAAATATTGAGTAAAATGTGATTTTTAGGCTAGGGTGTGACGTGAAATATTAGGTAAAATGTAATAATATCACATTTTAATTAGTATTTCCCCCCACCCTTAGCCGCTTTTTACTGGGTGGGGATGGTTATAAATATTGGCTAACATATAATATTGTAATATTATATTTTATGCAAGATTTCCCCTCATCTGATTCACTTTTTATTAAAAAAATCCTTTATATTTGAGGTTTATAAATTAGAGTTAACTCCTTTGTAAACATTCAATCCTAGTATGGTAGAGATGTTTTAATCTTTAACATTTCGAATCGATAAAAAAAAAAAAAAAAACAATAAAAGTAATAATTATATTATATCTATAATTAATAAGTAAACCAATCTAGATCCATCTTAACTCCAGATCTACCAAGTGTCGAGAGGGATTAAATTTCTTGAGATGCAAAGCTCTTTTAAAGTTAAAAGAGATTTGATCCCTCTCGGCGCTTGGTATATCCAAAGTTAAGATGGATCTAGGCTAGTTTCTAACCTAAAGCCCCTACACAAGTTTGATTTTTGAGTGGAAAAAAAGTAAATTAGGGTTACAAGCCAATCCACTAGCTTTACAACAAAATTTGCCAATACAAGCCCACATGTGTGAGCCATAGGGTTAAAAATATGATGACATCATGCCCTTTTTGGGCTCCAATTGCTCCATCAAGGAAAATATAGGTCTGAAAATGGCTCCAAGCATCATGATCATCCTCTTATTTGAGGAAATCTCCAAATCATGCATCAAAGCAGCTCTAAGGGTCCAAAATCCAGTTGTGGCTGCCACATGTCCTCTCCATGGGTGTCTTATAAACAACATGGTGCCTTCTCTCTCCAGCATTAGGGCTCCATCAGGTGCAACAAGCCCCCTTCAATCATCCTAAGGATGACCATCCTCATTTGGGCCATGGCGTGCCCATCAAGTAGTGTCAAGGTCGACTTAGGGGCATGCGAGGCCACTAGTGCATCATCAAGAATCCTCAATGCTAGGCAAGATTAGCCCAACGTTCTGGCTCCATGGGGTGTTCTGGGATGTATCTCAACTGCTCAAGTCATCAAAAGGCCAACACTTTACTAAAAGTGGGCAATGCTACATCTACCAAATTATCATGCTCTTTGAGATGTAGTATATGGCTTGGGCGTCATGTGGAATGAGGTGCCTTCAAGGTCTCTACTGCTCTGGACCTCCTGTAAAAACCAACTCAAACTTAAGTGAAAGCAATCATACATTAGAGAATAAGATCATAAATGCATCTAGGTGGACCATACTTCAATTTGGATCACCTTCAAATATCTAACTAGAGCCAGTCCCGTAAAGGTATTCCCTACCATTGTAGGGTTGTCTAAGTAAACAATCTTATTAGGTGCTTCCAACCCTCAAGGGGAGATGGCATTTCAAGGTTAACCCTTCAATCAATAGGTGTTGGTGTAAGTGGCAATGGAGGGGAAAGACTTCGTGGCCAAGTGCCATGGTTAGGGGACCAACTAAAGTGTTGAAAAATGTAGCTAGATTTGGTCTTCATAATTGTACTTCAAGTCAAAAGGTAATATATTTGTCAAAAGAAAGCAAAAATATTTTTATTTTTATTTGAATTGACTTTTTAAAGCATGGGTTTCATGCTTCGGTCAAATATATAGGTCAAGCCTCCATTGTAGGCTTTAGGTTGTTGTCAAAGTCGTTTATTGGTCAAAGACTCCTCCATCAAGTCATCCTCTTCAACAAAGTCATCAACTCGGCCTCTCCATCAAGTCTTCATCAATTCAGCCTCTTCAAGTTGGCCTCAAATAATTATCTTCAAGTCGGTTTCCTCAATATACTCATGTCAGCCTAAAATAGAGACACACTTCTTCACAATGTCATGTCGGCTTATTTGTTGTGGGAAAATACTATAAATACAAGTGTGAGACTTTGCAGAAATCACAGTCAAGCAGTTCGGATCATCTTTGAAATTCGGATATCACAGGTGTGCTCTCGGTGCAATCACAGGAAGATGACTTCGGATCAGTTTGGTAATTGCGGATTGAGGTTCAGTGCAACCACAGGTTTGATGCTGACAATGCTACCACAGTCTCAATGCAATCTTTGTTTTAGTGCCACCATAGTAAGAAGAGATCGTTGTCTCCACAATAAGGTTTTACTGTCATCACAGTAAGAAGGAATCAATGCCATCACAAAAATGAGGTCTCGGTGATGATATAGTGAGGAGATCTCGATGTCATGACAGTGATGAGATCTTGGTGGTGATAATGTATCGGTGCAAACTTAATGACATGGATCTTGGTATACGAACACAGTGAAAGGAAGAACAAACAAGGATGACTTGATGGAAGGAGTCTCTAGTCTAGATTGTAAGGGTCTTGGTCATCTCACTTTGAATCTATTGAAGGAAGAATTTTGACCAGGTTTTCCCGAAGAGTGGAGATTTGCTTTGGCAACGTGCCTACATCTTGTGTCCCCTTCTATTTGTTGTTTGGCATTAGTCTTGATGATAAGAAAAGATAAATCAAAAGATCTAATAATAATAGCGAAAACATCACAAGTTAATGTCATAATAAGAGAAATCAATTAATTGCCACCTCCTTGGATTTCTCAACATAATGGGAGTCCACATCTGGAGTCTATAGGTGTAATGGAGGGAGCAATCATGGATGCATGAGTTACCTTGCTCAGCCTAATTTTTCCACCCACATGGTGTGCCTTTTACCTCTTTTTGAAAACGCTTTGTATTTTGGTGCATAGCTCAAGGATCAAAGCTTGCTCTTCATGATATAACATTTAATTTCCCCTTTAAGATGGGGCAATTTATCCTTCATCAGGGTTGGGACATGCAAGAGTTCCTTTTGATGAGATAGAGCATCAAGTGCTCAAGAATTGGGTGATGGCTAATGAGGAGGGTAGAGCTCATGCTACTCTTTTCCCCACACTCAAATTGATGTCTTGGCCATTTTTTGCATTTTGATTTTCTTTTTCTTTCATTGTGGCCATAGTACTCTTTTCCATTCTTTTGGTTGCTTCAACCCCTAGGGAAATGTTTCTTGACACTACTCAAGGATGTGGATAATTATAAATTTTCTACAATAAACATAGTAGAAACCAATTTTCTGATTTGATAATTACTTCTAATAAGCTTCAATTAATTTATCTTATGCCACATATATCATTAAGCAATTATACATAGAAAATATCAACAGTAATGCAATGAAAACAATAGAAACAAATAAGATTATAAAGAGACAACCATGCACAATAGAGGCAACAAATTTTCCCTAGGAGAGTCAAACTTGGGAGAAAACCTAACAACTCTTCTTTTAGGAAAAAATCTTCTTCAACAAGGCTTATCATAAAATATCTAGAAATCTTTGCCAAAAACCAAGTTCAAACTTTAGTCATTTCATCCTTTTTTTGCTCCCACGAGTGTCTTCTATATAAGAGAGATGATAAGTGAGTGAGACAAATGAAGTGTCACATCATATGTATATATACAAGTCAAATTTGTGCTTTTACCCCAAGGGACACACCCTTTCATCGTGGGGCTGATTTGTCCCTTTTGAGCTTACATGAAACCCAAAATAAAATTTATTTTATTTTAATTTCCTTAAATTTTCCAGGCCCACTTAGGAGGGCTCTTAGCATGCAGGAATACCTCTCGATGCTACACAAAAATCAACAGTTCCTCTTAGCGAGGGAGCTATTCTCCTTGGCTTCAATAGATTCTCCTTTAGTTGAAATTTCTCCTGGTTGAGAATGTAACTAGATTCGGTCTTCATAATGACTTTTGTAATCATGACAATGTATATTTAATATGAAAAGAGAAAAATATTTATTTATTTATTCAAGCATGGGTTTCATGCTCAAAGTCTAGGTCAAATCATGTTCTTCATGTTTCTAGGGCATGTTGAGACAAATATTTTTTTTGTCATGTATTGTAGTCCTATTTGGACTTGTTGTAAAAAAAGAAAATCATTATTTTTGAGTCTAGTACGTCATTTTGTCCTCCAAGACGAAGTTGACCTTGCCAAGGAGAAGTTAGCCTAGAAGAGGCCTATTCAACCTCTTGAAATTGTATATATAACATGAGATTTCGACTCATTTGGACACACTTCACAAGTTTGATTCGCAACAACAAGAGAAGGCAATCTAAAGAAAAATGTCAAGGAAGAGAGAAGAAGTCAAAGCGAAGCAAGAAGACTTGAAAAATCTATCTTTTTTGTCCACACGTGTGAGCAGACTAGGGTTTCTGTGCAAGTTGTAGGGCCGAAACATTGACTTGAGCAGATTTTGAAGAGTATGACCTTTGTTGACTTTGGTAGACTTTGACTTGTTTGGAAGAGATCTTGTTGGAGGGTTGACTTGGTGCTTGGGAGGAATCTTGTCTTTGGTCTTTGGGCCTTGGAGGTCTCACTTTGATTTGATTCTATAAGAAGGGAAGTATTCTTTTTGGGTTTTCCCCTTGGAGGGGTTTGCCCTGGCTTGGAGCCTATATCTTGTGACATGTGTTCTTTGTGCCTTTGCGATCTTCATGTTTTGGTGATTGCTTGATGAAGAAGAAATAATAGTAATAAAAGGCCAACTAATATCACAAGTAATTATCAACTAAGGAAAGTCAACTCTAATCTACAATTACTTTGGTTTTCCAACTTGGTTTTAGGGCAAAGGTGAAGGAAGTTGGAAGATCACATCTTTGTTGACACTTTTGTTGAAGAGCAATGTAGAAGCAATCATCTAGTCTTTCTTCTCAATAACAAGCTTTATGAAGAAAGGTGTCAAGACTCTTGGGAGTCTCTTGGTAACTATCAAAGGATACATCTTGAACTACATCTCCAAGCTATCAAAAGAAGTGATGGATGGAATTCTCTTCTTCACTCTTACAAGGACTATAAAGATGGTAATGTATGGGTTATTAATAGTGGAGCCTTTAGACATATGACAGGTGAATGCTCAACTTGGAGACAGGAAGAGCTACCCCGTGAAAGTAATTGGATCTACTTTGTTGGAGCTAGAAACATGTGGAAGTATTCATCTCAATAATATACTCTATGTTCCAAGCTTGAAGAAAAAATTTCTTTGTATTTCAGTCGAACTTGGAGACAAGAAGAGCTACCCCGTGAAAGGAATTGGATCTACTTCGTTGGAGCTAGAAACATGTGGAAGTATTCATCTCAATAATATACTCTATGTTCCAAGTTTGAAGAAAAAATTGCTTTCTATTTCTTGTCTAGAAGATAAAGGTGATAGGGTTTCTTTTGTTGATGGAAAAGTTTTGGTATGGGGAAAGGGCTCTTGTATTGAACATACTAAGACAATTGGGATTCATGAGGGGACCTTGTATAGGCTTGTAACACCTTTTCCTCAAGCCTTGGTACACTTAGATGTTAGGTCTTCTGAATTGTGGCATAGAAGCTATGGGCATCTTCACTACAAGATTTTGCCATCTTTGAATCAAATGGTCATTGGCATCCATGAATTAAAAGAAGAGCATGAAGGAATCTGTAAAGGATGTTGTCTAGGCAAGAATGTGAAGAAACCTTTTGCAAGCAGTGATACAAGATCGAAGGAGATCTTAGACATTATACACTCGAATGTATGTGGACCTATGTCAATAAAGTCTCTTGGAGGTCAGTTATACTATGTAACATTCATTGATGATTACTCTAGATAAACATGGATATACCTCCTCAAGACTAAAGATGGGGTAATGGAGGAATTTCAAGAATGAAGTGGAAAACCTAACAAAAAGGAAGATAAAGATCGTAAGGTCCGATAATCGTGGAGCATATACCTCCAAAGAAATTGTAGCATTTTACAAGGAAGCAAGAACAAAGAGGGAGATAATTGTCCCTTATAATCCTCAACAAAATGGTATGGTTGAAAGAAAGAACTGCTCAATAGAAGAATGTGTTAGAGCCATGCTTCATGACCAAGATCTCCCTAAATTCTTATTGGGAGAAGCATCTGTAACAATAGTCTACTTGCAAAATCGAAGTCCTCATAAAATTCTCAATAATATGACTCCAAAAGAAGCATTTACAGGAAAGAAGCCTAGTGTGGATCATCTCCGAATATTTGGATGTCCAGTTTACATTCACTTTGAAAGGACAAGAGGAAGAAATTGGATCCTACAAGTACAAAAGGCATCTTTGTTGGTTATAGTGCTTCATCAAAAACATACAAAATCTACATTAAAGAGGATCGTCATATTGAAGTAAGCAGAGATGTCATCTTTGATGAGAATGTAGCTTACAAGAGATCCAAAGATATCTTGGTTGATTTTGATGAAGAAGTAACCATTTTTGAGGAAATCACAAGGGATGAAAATGTTCAAGATCCTAGATCTAATGATGAAGATGTTGAAGGACCTAGTGAACCTATGCAACATGTCATCATTCTTGAAACTTGTAAGAGACTTGCTTGGTTGAGGAAAACTCTACAAGCGGTTGAGGGACATGTAGCAACTAAGGGAACGTTTATAGAAATCAAGAGACCTAAAAGGTATTCTGGTTATGCAACTTATATGACTATGTTCATTGAGGTTGAACCCTCCTTTCAGAGAGCAACTGAACATCAAGAATGGAGGAATGCAATGCAAGAAGAATACCAATCTATTATGAAGAATGGTGTTTGGAAATTGTTCCTAGACCTAGTGACAAATTTGTTGTAACTTCCAAATGGATATATAAGATCAAACATGCAGTTGATGGGAGCATTAATAAGTATAAAGCTAGCTTTGTGGCAAGAGGTTTTTCACATAGGAAGGAATCAATTATGAAGAAACCTTCTCTCCTACAACAAGATATACAACTGTTAGATCACTTGTCTCTTTGGCTACCACCATGGGATGGAATATTCATCAATTGGATGTTAAAAGAACTTTTTTGAATGGGACCATTGATGAGGAGGTTTATATTGAGCAACCTTAGGGATTCAAAATCCATAATAAGGAGACACATCTGCAGATTGAAGAAGGCTCTATACGAATTGAAACAAGCACCTAAAGCATGGTATACCGAAATGGATGCATACCTGTTGAGACTTGGGTTTTTCAAAAGTTATGCAAATTCTACATCAAAGTGGTTAAGGATTAACTCGTGATCATACTTTTATGTGTGGATGACTTGTTATAGGTGTAGAACATCAAATACAAGAATGCAAGAGGCAGTTGGCAGTCAAATTTGATATGAAGGATCTCGAGCTTTTGCACTACTATTTGGGACTAGAGGTATTGCAGAAACTTGGTGAAATTTATCTTGGTCAAGGAAAATATGTGATCAAGATATTACATGAATTTGGCATGATGGATAGTAAGCCAATGACAACTCCAATGATTACTAATCTGAAAAAGTTGATGAGTTCATAATCTAGTCCTGTGGATCCTACATGCTATAGATAATTGATTGGCTCCTTAATGTATCTTGTGAATACTCGACCTTACATTTGTTTTGCAGTAAATGTCCTTGGCCAATTTAGATGGAGCCAAGGCATGACCATTGGATAATAGCCAAACACATCTTGAGATATCTTCATGGGACCATGCATCATTGCCTTAAATACATTGACAATGAGATTCAACTTTCGGGATATACAAACTCTGATTGGGGTGGCAGTGAGACAAATGGTAGAAGCACTACTGGTGGATGTGCTTCAGTTTGGGATCTTCCATGGTATCATGGATGAGCAAGAAGCAATATACTCTTGCTTTAAGTAGTGTTGAAGTTGAGTATGTTGCTACAAGTGAAGTTTGCAGAGAGGCTGTTTGGCTTAGAAAGTTGCTATCAAATTTGTTTGAAGGACTATTGAGCCCTACAATTATATATTGTGACAACCAAAGTTGCATAAGGTTGATTGAGGATCCATTGTTTCATGCTAGGACAAAGCATATTAACAATAAGTACCACCATATTAGAAGTTTGGTACGAGATGGGGTTGTGAAGCTACAATATATCTCTACAGATGAACAAGTAGCTGATATTCTGACAAAGTCTTTCCCAAACAAGAAGCTTGAGTACTTAAGAAGCAAGCTTGGTTTGGTGATATCTCCTCCCTGATTGAGAGGAAGTGATGCTGGGCATTATATTCTCTTATTCATGTGTCATGCAGTAGGCTAGGACTAACAATCATACGTCTAAGTGAAGGCCATGGAAGGAGAATGGGGTCTGAAGGATTGGATAAGTATCTGAGGCTAGTGCTTCTTGAGGATTAGGAATCCAAGATAGAAGTAATCTCATTGACTGATACTCTTTGAGGATGAGGTAGGGCATCCAAGACAAGAGTAGTAAAAAAGGATTGATATTCTTTGAGGATTGGGAAATCCAAGATAAGAATAGTCCTAGGACATATCCAATGAAAATCTGGATGGAGTATGTGCCTTTGAGAGGTAGTGCGGTGTCTCATGTAAAATCACCCAACATTGCACTTTGATCTAGTGAAGAGATAGAGCTTGTTAGTCAAGGCCTTTCTATGTTGACAATGCTGGTTATGATGTTGATGCTTAAAGATGGCTTATCAATCCTACTATTTTGATGAGAATACTTCAATTTGAGAATCCTTGTACCTCATGATGGAATTATGAATGCCTCCCTAGTTAAGAGGGAGTGTTGGAAAATGTAACTAGATTCGGTCTTCATAATGACCTTTGTAATCATGGCATTGTATATTTTTATAAAAAAAGAAAAATAATTTTTATTTATTCAAGCATGGGTTTCATGCTCAAAGTCCATGTCAAAGCATATTCTTCACGCTTCTTGGGCTTGTTGAGTCAAAGAAGATTTTTTTTCTTGTATTGTAGTCCTATTTGGACTTGTTGTAACAAAAGAAAATCATTGAGTCTAAAAAGTAATTTTGTCCTCCAAGACCAAGTCAGCCCCACTAAGGAGAAGTTGGCCTAGAAGAGGCCTATTTGACTGCTTGAAAAGTGTATATATAGCATGATATTTTGACTCATTTGGACACACTTCACAAGTTCGATATGCAACACGAAGTGAAAGCAATCTAGAATGAAAAGTCAAGGAAGAAAGCATAAGTTAAAGTGAAGGAAGAAGACTTGAAAAATATATCTTTTCTATCCACATATGCGAGCAAACTAGGGTTTCTGTGTGAGTTGCAGTTTGAATTGCAGACTTGAAGTTGTAGGGCCGAAACTTTGACTGGAGCAGATTTTGAAGAGTTTGACCTTCATTGACTTTGGTAGACTTTGACTTGTTTGGAAGAGATCTTGTTGGAGGGCTGACTTGGTGCTTGGGAGGAATCTTGACCTTGGTCTTTGGGTATTGGAGGTCTCTCTTTGATTTGATTCTATAAGAGGAGAAGTATTCTTTCAAGGTTTCCCCTTGGAGGGGTTTTGCTTTGGCTTGGAGCTTATATCTTGTGTTTTTTGTGTCTTTGTGATCTTCATGTTTTGGTAATGGCTTGATGAGGAAGAAATAATAGTAATAAAAGGCCAACTAATATCACAGGTAATTGCCAATTAAGGAAAGCCAACTCTAATCTACAAATACTTTGTTTTTCCAACATCTCCTTTCTAAAGAAGAGGTTACAAGCTTGCTAAGCTGATGCATATCTATAGAAAACTACATCCCAGAGTGGGCATTGTAACTCCTCATATATCTAGGGTTGGCCAAAGTCCTTTATGGCTCCTTAGGAAAATGTATCAATCTCCTCTAGTCATGACCTAACCAAGTGCTTTTGGCATCCAAGTTCTTCTTGCTTCTTAGGAGAGAATTTTCCTTTGAACCATTCACCTTTTTGGTCAAAGTTCTTTATGAGCTAGCCAAGCCCTTTTGGCTATAAAGGTGAATTATATCTATCTCCTACGGTCGACATAGCCAAGTTCTTTTGGCTTCTAAGGAGAAGATTTGTCCAATCCTATAATTTCCCTGGGACATTCACCTCTTGTCGACCTAGCCAAGCCCTTCTAGTTTCAAGGGTGAATGTATCCTCTAATTTCCCTTGTAATTTCCTTGGGCCATTTACCTTTTTGGTCAAAGTCCTTTATGACCTAGCCAAGCCCTTCTGGCAGCGAAGTCCTTTTGGCTTCAAAGGTGAATGTATTCATCTCCTCTTGGTCAAAGTCCATTATGACCTAGTCAAAATCCTTTATGGCTTCAAGGTTAAATGAGCAATCATGTGGTTTTAAGGTAATATTGACAAAGAGATCGCAATAATTACCTTAATTATCATGATAATTTAAAAAGGGGAAATTGTTGCAATAAATTCTGTTGATATCTATGGCACACGATTCGAGTTCGACAATGATTAAGTTCGATTCGAATTCAAATTTTTCGATCAGGTTCGAATGAGGTTCGACATTAGGTTCAACTATACATATTTTTCAATATAATATATATATATATATATATATATATAATATAATAATATATATATATATATCTATATATGACAAAATAATAAAAAATTCAAAATCGATCCATAAACACATGAATACAAATTCTTATTAGTAAACATACATGAATAATGTAATCATTCTAACATCTAGATATGAGAAATGAGATGACCAACATTTAATAAATAACGTCTTAGCCATTGAAGTGTAAGATAATAAATAAGTTCTTCATAAATTTCTATACGGTTAGAAATATAATCATAAAAATTTATATAAAAATGCCATTTTCAATCTTTTTTTTTAATGTATCATAAATATTTGTGCAAAAATATAAGCAAATTTTTAATATATTAGGTCCTTTAACCATGAAAAAATGATGAGAGGACGACTTACAACTTTTTATTAACTGGACATCCCAACCATCTCCTATATCCTATTTTTATTTTCTAGCTCCAATTCGGCAGGCAAAAACCTGAATGAAGAGTGATAGCGATGTTGAAAGCCCCTCGTAAAAAATAAGCAAACCAGGGCTATGGGGTGGATGAATAGAAACAACGACGAGTGCAGAGCTCGTGTTTTTTTAAGAATGCGGGTCGCTAGGTTGTAGGTCTTTCAGTTTGGCTTGAACCCCATCTACAGGCGAGTCGACCCAGAGTACCCGAGTTTAAATATACATGAGGTGTTGGACAATGGTTTCACTTATGGATTTGAGCATCTCATAGCGCTTGGCCTTTGCAGGGAACAGGGTCTATCCCTTATTTCTGTTTTAAAATGTTCATTTTGCTACAACAACTGGAATTTCCATTGTTGTTCCTCTAATACTTCCGAACTTTGCTTCTCCTCGCATTTCCGTGGCTGTAGTCTCTAGCAGTGAGCCAGTGACTGAACTCGCAAGGTGTCGGCAGCAAGACCACAACGATCTCCTCAACACACTACACAACATACAACGCAATCAAACGCACTTGACCGACCGGCGACAGCTTGTGCCAAATCCTTCTAGCACCATCGTTTATAAAGAACATTTGGTGGGAAGGTTGTAGAAAACCAGTATGCGACCCATGGTTTTCTCGTAAACCGTAAAAAAAACCATAAAAAAACCGTCGAACCTAAAAAAAATTTGTTCAAATTCGCGTTAATGTTCGTTCAGGTTAGCTTTCAGGTTCGGGTTCGGATTAGGTTCGAATTTCAGGTTCAGTGAACTTGAACGAATTTCAATTTTTTTTTTTAGGTTCACCGAATTTCGAACCTGAACCTTCAAATTCGGCGAACCCTGTGACATAGGTCGATATTATAGCTGAGGTACTTTTATCGATATTATCCTGATAACTTCAATAGTATTGCAATAAGTGCAACATTGGTTTGTACATGTTTAGGGAGTGCTTTTTCCTGTCATCCCCCAAATTATGGGCAGCCATCTCCATCCCTCTTTGAAACTTATACGATATTCGGTCCCATCCTTGAAGCTTGGCATAACATAGGTGTATGCTTGTGCATTTGTGAATCAGCTTTTTTGTCTTTTTTGTTTTGATGTTGGTATATGTGAACTTCTGCCTGCCCTGATTATCAATAATTCCAACACCTTTTTTATTTAACAAATGACACTTTCTACAACTGTCTACCGTAGCTTTGTTAATTGTCTCGTGGCGTGACAATGTAATGTCCCAAACTAGGAAATACAATGAATATCCAATACATGCACTAAGTTACAACAAGGAAATCCAAACATGCAAGCACAAATTTACACAAGCAGAGATAAATCAGTGAACCATAGAATAACAAAAATAAATCTGAGCCATTTTATTATTTTCAACTGGAGTTGAGTACAATCGAGTGAAAAGATAGAACCTGGTCTTGCTACTGCAAGCATGCAATACCCAGGTGAAGATCTAAGCAAAACTCCAACTGAAATGAACCAATCTGTCCCAACACACTGCCCAAATTTTTTGTTGTTGCTGCTGCTAGAGGCAAACTATGAAATGACTTTTAGAAGGCTCCTCGCACCCAATCCAACAAAACCCAGAAACTGTTTTGGCTGATTCCAGCTGACCCAAATACCCAAATCAGAGCGAAATCCCCAGCTATTGGGTTCTGCATCCAACCAAATCTCTCTGCAGCAAAATAGCTCCAAATCCCCTCAAATACTACTGAAAATGCCCCTGCAAAATTCCTCTGGAAATGAGTGCAAAATCTCAGCCCAACCCCAGCCCAAACTTCACTTCAATCCTCTGCGCAGGCCCTAGAGGCGGAAATTCAGCGCTCCTGATAGCAGTACTCTCAGCCCTTGAAAATCCCCAAGAAAATTCGTCCCACAATGAGGAAATTTCTTGCAAATTATCTGCCCGGGAAACCACCAAATGCTTGCTCTCCAAAACACCACGAACTCCACAACTGCGTCCTCCTGGAGCTCGCACAGGCTGAATAATCTCTGCAATTTGGCCCTCCAAATGCCAATTCCTGCTCACAAAATTCTCTTCTAGGGTGACACTCGAAGTTCACTGAAGAAGAGCTGGAATTTCTGCTTGGAAATTCCTTGTGCTGAACAACACTGGTTGACTTGGCTAAGCAGCTCACATGAACTCTCTAGTTCTGAAAATGAAATGCCAAAAGATGCCAAAAATGAGGCTCTTCCCTTCCTTTTATAATAACTGCTCATCCCTTCCTTGTGGGCTCCACCAATTCGACCTCCTTTTCTCATCCCCTTTTCCTTGTGGTTCGATTTTCCTAGGGAGTTCGATTTCCCTTTCTTGAGTGACCCCCACAACTTAACACCACTTTAATTTTTCTTTTCTTTTTTCCTGAGTTGAGCCTTTCTTTTTTCTGCAGAAGTTAAATTAAGCCTTCAAAACCCACTTTTCCTAAGTTTTATGCCAAAATTATTTATTAATCGCCAAAATTGCAAAATTGAGTATTTCCTTGGTAAAATTTTTAATTGGGGACATGATAGTAAAGCTACCCTGTCAATGAGTTTCAAACTAAGTGTTTTGTTTGTAAAGTAATAAAGATATAATGAGTTTATTTATGTTCTGTTGATATCTTTTTAAGAAAATTTTGAAACAGTTTGTCTGATGGATGCAGGGAAGCAGTGGTTAAGTAACAAGGTGGTTCTCAAATTTAGAGCTGATGTGCAAAAGATACCTATAGAAGGAATGAATGTCTGCCCATTGAATTATACTGAGTATGTTCCTTGTCATGATTTAGAGTATATCAGCACTTTGAAAAATTTGAATTATTCTCGAAGAGAGAATTTCGAAAGAAATTGTCCTCCACTTGAGGAACAGCCTTTCTGTTTAATACCTCCTCCCAAAGAATACAAGATCCCAATAAAATGGCCAATCAGTAAAGATTATGTGTGGCGAAGCAATGTGAACCACTCACATCTAGCAGAAGTCAAAGGTGGGCAAAATTGGGTGCATGAGCATGGTAAACTATGGTGGTTCCCTGGTGGTGGTACTCATTTCAAGCATGGAGCTTCAGAGTACATCCAAAGGTATTATCTTTTATATTTGTTTCAATGTTTTTGTCTGATCCAGCCTTTCTCATTTCCTGTCTCAGTTTTTCTTCTGGAGTGCAGTACATATACAACCATCAATCTGTGTCTTCAAGCATTGTATGAGAACAGAAATTAAATTATGATGCTTGACATGATATAATGCTTGTTTCATTGGGTTTTTGCTTATTTTATATTCCATCCACAGTACTAGCATTTGTTGAAAGCAATTTGTTGAGTACAGTATCATATTTTCTTGTGAATGAATTTAATAAATGTTTTAGTTTATCTCCACTATTATATGCTAGCTGTAGGAATAACTCAAGACTCGGTGTATAGATACTAGAATCTTATGGGCCACTTGTTGGCCCTCTTTATCACCATGGCTGTTACATTCATACAAAGTGGATATCTAGGACAGGGAGGAGTCATTTAAGTTAAATGTAATAACATGCTGAATCCTTTTTCGAATTATCATTGCTGTACTTCCATACTTTCCTATTCATTGGAATGAAAACCAATATATAACTAATTTTGTTATATTGGGCTTTCAACAGGTTGGGAAACATGATAACTAATGGAACAGGGGATTTACGAGCCGCAGGAGTGGTGCAAGTTCTTGATGTTGGCTGTGGTGTTGCAAGTTTTTCAGCTTATCTACTTCCACTGGGTATACAGACAATGTCATTTGCTCCAAAGGATGGGCATGAGAATCAGATTCAATTTGCTCTTGAACGAGGAATTGGTGCCATGATTGCAGTTCTTGGCACAACACAACTACCTTATCCAAGCAATTCATTTGAAATGGTCCATTGTTCACGTTGTCGTGTCGATTGGCATGAAAATGGTAAGCAATCAGTTCCTGTGAGAAATGCAAATGTAGTGGTCTCTTTGGTTTCATGCTATCTGTGGGATTTCTTGTTGCATAGTACCGGGATAGTATTGCTACCTTAGAATAATTGCTTATCTGAATGCATGTAAAATTATAACCATGATTTATTGTGAGTTTTAATGATACTTTGTTGTCATTTGTTTCCATATTCTTCAGCATTGCAATTATCTTGAATTTCTCACAATATATCCTACTTTTTCAAAGGTTTTCAAGTGGCCGAATTTTCTGATATTTTCCATGTTTTACAGGTCCAAATTTATGCCTGTTATTTTCCAACAATTTTTGATATTTTTTCCAATTTTTCTGATAATTTTATTTTGGACCCTTGGTGATATATTCCTTGAAAAGACGGCTGAGTAAGTTAGTTCAATCAGTTTGAGTTCTTGGTTATGTCAATTTTGTCTTTGAATTTTTAACCTTCTTTGTTAAAATTTCCTGAATGTAGACCTAACAAATATCTCACCATCAATGATAACACATTCTCAATGGATATTCCACAGTGATTTCACACGTGGTTCGACTTATACTATATAGTATTATAGTGTTCAATACTCAAATTTTGTAATGACACCTATTTCTACACAAGAAAGCACAATCACACTACCTTGTTATTTGTTGTCATGTATGTGATAACCCTAATGGGGATATATAACTTATAAGTGATCAAATGTATGTGTAAATAGGAGCTGACCTAGTAACGGGCCTACATGGGTAATGAGTGAGAACTGGTATACATAAAAGGTCAATAGTGTCATCATTTCACACATTCAGTTATGACTATTGAACTTTGAATCTTCAATTTATTTGGAGTTCTTAACCTAAGATCTAATGAATTATTGAATAACTTTTGGGAGCTATGCTCCATCTCCATGTTTGGTGTACATTGTGTGTATGCATGCTTGTCATGATTTATTGTGATTTATGCTCTGTCCTTGTTTGATATGACTTCATCAAATATTTTCAGGAGGTCTTGGATTTTTTTGTTGAGATTTTTGTCTGTTATATTTTAGCATTTCATATTTTTAGCTTTCAATTCCTTGGCAAGAGCCACTCTCTCAGTTTGTAATTCTAAATTTTGATTGAGTTGGTTTTGACATACTGACCTAAATTTCGCTACTTCTTCAGTTGTGCTATTTTGTAGTGATACTGTGCCACATAGTTCTCATATGCTGCAATTTTGTTCTGATATATGTGTGATATGGTTTTGATAAAGATTTTACTTGAAAGCTTTGGAATTAAGTGGGCACACAAAAGGAAAGGGTCCCACTAATGATTACTCTATGTATATTGGCCCTAGATTACATTATAAACATCACTTAATATATACCCCTGTTAATTGGTTTATGTGGCTGTGCCTTCACTTTGATATTTAGGCACTGTTTTCAAAGCGAGCCTTATTTACTTCATAAGTTGAGGCTTTGTATAATTCCACTTTTTCTTTTTGTTGGAGTTTTAAAAACACAAACTTTATTCCTTTTATCACGTAAATCTGCACCTAGAGATGAACAAATCGGAGTGAAAATTATAGGCAGTTTAGCCTTGACACTTGCTAAGTGCCTCTCTGTCCTGGCTGGTGCTTTTCCAGCAACAAAGGGGTGTCCCTAACGTGGTTGTATGCTGTTATTTTCCATGTAAAATATGCATACAATCTTCAGAGATAAATTAGCAGACAAGGCTACCCTTGAAGTGCCCTAAGAGACCTGAGAACCAGTTTTGCACAAAGCGGTGACGAAGCGGGGACATTTTTTGGAAGTGAAGCATCGGAAGCGAAGCGTCTTGGAAGTGTCTATTATATATATAATTTATATTTTTTCGGAACTCACATAAGAGTTCGAAAAAGAAGAAGAAAAAAAAAGCCCCATGGAACTATGTGAATGGTTTTTTAGAATCGTGGTGGAATTGCGGTTCAGGACTGCAAAATGATAGTTTGGAACCGTCATTATTCTAGAAGGCCAGGAACCACAAAATTTTGGCGGAACCACTGTTCTGCTGGAGGATTGGTGGCATATCCGTCCGGGACGCGAATCCGCCTCTAGATCAGCTGGGGGAACAATTCCTGCAACACGGCTGAGAACAAAGTAAAACTTATAAAAAAAAATGCAGAAATTGTGACTAGTTCTCTAATTATTTTTTAGTATCAAAGATGGACTAAATGAAATAGAATATGTGCCTTGAGTAAAAAAGATTCAAAACAAAGGTAGAATGTGTTAAGAGAATGGCTTGAGGTCTTTTCTGCCATTTGCTTGTCTTGTCTCGCTTGTCTCAATTCTTAACATGGTATCAGAGCAAGGTTAAGAAAAGTTGATAAAATATGATAATCACAGCACCTTGATTCTTAAGTCTGATAGCTTCACCATGATAGTTTTCCATGGTGGGTGAGATGTAGAAAGATCATGTAGTGAAAGAGGAATAGTTCAGCGTGTTGAGAAATCTAGGGCAACGTTTAGATTAGGGTTCATTAAATGATTTCTCTTAACTTGACAAGTTCTTGTGATATCATTATATTAGTATTTTTTCCATTGCTAAGACAAATGCCAAAAATGACTGAAGATCACAAATACGAGAAAAGGGACACAAGATGTAGGTGCTCAGCTAGGGCAAAACCCCACTTTGAGGGGAAAACCTAGTCAAACTTTTTCTTCAATAGTATCAAATCAAGTTGAGACATATCCAAGACCCTCTAGACTAAGACCATCCTCCAACCATCAAGTTAGCTTGCTCAACCTTGTAACTTTGCTTGCTTCACAACAAACTTGACCCTTTTTGCAATTGTAATTTTGTCTTTAAACACTGCACCCTCGACCCTCTCCTGCAACTGTAGCTTCGACTCTGTAGTGTGTTGAGAAATCTAGAGGTAGCTAGATAAGATGATTTCTCTTACTTTGACCACTGCTTGTGATGTATTTTTACTTAACTTGATTAACATCTTTTTTCACTTGATTAGTATTAGTATTCTCTTCATCAAACAACTACCAAACCATAAAGAACAATAAGACAAAGGACACAAGATATAGGTGATCAGCCAAGGCCAAAACCTCTCCAACTGAGAGGAAAACCCACAAGAATTCTACTCTTCTTATAGAACTTCAATTGATGAATTCCGAGACCTATGACCCTTGACCAAGGCCCTCCAAGACCAAGTTAACCCTTTCTTGCTTTCCAACAACTTCTGCAATTTCGATCCTTGGTAGTTTCTTCTACAACTTCGACGTGCCCAACAAATTCTTCTGGAACTTCGACTTGCCCAACAAATTCTTCTGGAACTTCGACCTACCCAGCAAATTCTTTTGGAACTTCGACCTACCCATCGATTTTTTTTTGGAACTTCGACCTGCCCAACAAATTCTTCTAGAACCTTGACCTACCCAGCAAATTCTTCTGGAACTTCAACCTACCCAACAAATTCTTCTGGAACTTCAACCTACCCAACAAATTCTTCTGGAACTTCAACCTACCCAACAAATTCTTTTGGAACTTCTACCTAGCAGTTTCTTCCCAACACTTCGACTTGTTCAGAAGTACTTCGACCTACCCAACAACACTTCGACTTGCCCAACAACACTTCGACTTGTCTAGCAACACTCCGACTTACCCAACAAAACTTAGACTTGCGCAACATCACTTCGACCTACCCAACAACACTTTGACTTTCCCAACAACAATTCGACTTGTCTAACAACACTTCTACCTACCCAACGACACTTCAACTTGCCCAACAATTGTAGAAACCCTAACACAAGAGAGAGAGAGGCGCAAAAACTTCGATCTTTCTCTTCTTCTTTTTCGTCCTTTTCCAGCTTCTATCTTGAGAAGATCAAACTTGCTTGAGTGTGTCCAAATGAGGTCGAGTTCCTCCTTATTTATAGGCTTTTAATGGATACAAATTGCTATCTTTAGGCCGACTTGTCCCTTCATGTAGGCCGACTTGATCTTTGCACCACGACGAGGTCTTGGAGGGCCTTTTGACTTTGTTTTGACTCAAATACATTTTCTTTACAATATTTAACATGCCCAAAAGGGTCTTTCATACATGACAATGACTCAGTTGACTTGTAGACTCAATGACAAGCCATAGAAGCTCTCAATGGGTGCTTGACCTAAAAATAAATTTCCTTTCAGCATGAAACCCATGCCTCAAGAATAACAATAATAATTTTTTTTTCTTTTCTTTTCATTAAATACATAAAATCATGATTACATATGTCATTATGAAGATCGAATGTAGTTACATATTTCAACATAGTGCATTACCTTCGACCTTTTTTCCTGCAACAGAAACTTCAGTCCTGCAGTGTAGTACCATTAACCCTTAACAATAACTTCGGTCCTCTCTTGTAATTGTGGCTTCCTTCTTTAGGCAACTTACCATCGTTTAAAAGTCGCAGATCGAACTTGTCACTTCCCCAACTAGGTCGAGTTTACTTTGCTATATATAGTTGTTTCTGCCTGTTCTATTGGGGCCGACATGAATGGGAGGAGAGGTCAACTTGATAGAGGACACAACCAACTTGGTGGAGGTGGATAAGACATAATTTTGACATAGAAATTTTCTTTCTTCGACACAAAGGGCCCAAGAAGGGTTTTTTATATAATACTTTTGACTTTGACTCAATACAAAAATACTAGAGAACGCAATGGGTGCTTTGACCTATTTAACCATTGACCCAAGCATGAAACCCATGCTTTAATAAGTCAATTTCTTTTTACAATAAAATTTTCCTCTTTTGTTTGATAATTACATTACATCATGACTCAAATACAATTATGAAGACCGACATTAGTCACGTTCTTCAACATAGTGCACATCAACTACATCCTCAAAGCATGCAAGAAAATATGTTCAGATCTTGGTTTGCAAATCCGATCTCAAAGCTTCTTTTGCAAAGTGTTTTTGTTTGCGTATTTGATTATATAAATACATAACTAAATGAGTTTCCTAAGTGTGAGCGAGGGCATGGTTATTTGAGATCTGTTGACAATCCTATCCGAAGGTTAATCTCTGCATTATGAATGTTGTTGTGAGACCAAACATTGTTGTGATATCAGTTTATGTGGGCCCTATCCATGAGATCTAGTTTAGGTATCTGGGGCTCGCTTTTGGAAGGAGACAATAGGTTTGAATCCCAGGTGCCAACATCTCCCAGGTTCAACCTACAGAGTGGCCGCAGTGCAATTTTTAGAGGCTTTGGCGAGATTCCATGACAGTTGGATCTCCAGGCTTGAAATACCCTCATTTGAATCGTTGTTTCGTGTGAGGATTTGTAGAAATCCTTGTGAGGGTATATTTGAGCAATTGGTGATAGTCTAGCCTATTTGATCCAAATATTATTCTCTTTGTGACAGGACTTGAGAAATAAAGAAATAGTCAGTTCCAAACCCCCCGTTCCTCCCCACCTTTGGGACCACAAGTTTCGTTGATAGGCCTGTTGTGAAATTTGAAGCAAATATGCGGGATGCGAGAAGACAAAAGAAACACTTGGATTGAGTGCTCGCATGTCGAATTGTTGTCAATTGTGAACCGCCACTGCTACCAAAGCTGAACACATAGATTCGACCAAGAGTGATATTAGGAGACGATCAGGACAAGAGAAATATATTCTCATTACAATGAAGCAAGATGAAAGGAGTTGCAGATTTGAAGTTTCACATATAGCTAGAAACATGTTGAACAAAGAAAAGAAGGCCACACATAAGATCCCACAAGATAGTGAGATTGCCCACCAAGCAGCACAACTGTCGAGCAACAATTGAGAAAATGAGATGCGACAACAACTTATAGAACAAACTCTATAACTTCTGAGAGCTTAGAAGAGCATATCTACTTATGATCAAGTTTTGATCTAGTTTAGATCTAAGTTTATTACAGTGCAACTATAAATATTATTCTCTTCTTTTTTGAATTTGCTAATGGAGGGTGTGTCACAAATGCTGCCATTGTCACCTTGCTCTTCAAATTGATAGCGTCTAGATCTGGTGCAATCCGTTATTAGCCTAGAGGTTCTTTTATCTCTGGCCCATTCCTTGCAGTTCATTCCTTGAAGAGACTGTACATGATGTCGATGAAGATGTAGTTGGTGTTGGTATTGATATGAGCTGAACATCATTTAAATTGCGCAACTCTAGAGCTAATCCCATGCAGAAGATGTCACAACTCATATTTGAATGGCAATAGATGATCCCTGTGGGGATTGAGCAAATAAAGAAGAGTGATAGTACATGATCTACACCCATGTGAAGAGTAGAAGGTGCACACTGAAAATCTGGTGACCCAATTTCCCTACTGCAACAAAGTGATATTGCTTCTTCTGCTTGTTAATTCATGCAAGTTATTTAATGTGTTACACTGTAAATATCAAAGTAAATACAACTGCATCCTTCACAATTTAAATAATATGTGGAAACAAGAACTGAGCAAGAAAGAAATAGCACACACAAGTGACATCGTTGTTTTTGGACAAATGTCCTCAGAAAAATCCAATATGGAAAAACTGGTGCAGCAGTCGAGGGTTTGTATTATTATGCAGTAATTTCTGAGTACAATTCTTCGGATGCCCAAATTGACAATCCTATACAGAGATCTAACTTGGCAAAAAGATAGTGAGATGATCTCACCCTGTCACTGGGAAATCCGACACTGATTTGCGCTGGAGATGAGCCTCTGCGCAGTACTGTGTCACACCCACGTAGTTACTGTGTCACTGCTGCTGGGACTGCGCTGCACCTCCTCTTGATCCTCTGCTCACTGGGAGCTTTAGCCCTCTGGCCTCTCGGTCTCACACCTTGGCTTCGACACTACATCCCGATTGTTCCCCAGTAGAAATACAGACTCCCTCTGAAGCTCTGCGTTGCCACAATGTAGCTCTATGTTGCCTCTACGTGGCCCAATGCTGCCTCTCCGGACTACTCTCTGCCCTCTCTGCCTTGCACTCTCTGGATTAGGAAAACTTCCTTCAAAAAATTATCCCTGCCCCTCACTGCAAGAAATGTCCTTGATCACCTTCTCCGACAACTGCTGCGCTGCTCCCTTGAGAAAACCAATCTCTGATCTCTCTCGATGTATTTTCCAAATGCCCATCAAGCCTCTTCTTATAATCATCTCGTTGATCAATCAACAACCCAAATTAGATTCTAATCAACGACTCAGATAATTTTGACTCGATCCTTGTCTTCTTCTAGAAGTTTCACCCCCAGTTCAATTAATACCCTTTAATTATTTTAATAAAACTGTCTTCGGGTGGAATTTTCCAAAACGATTTATGGGTATTCTGGAATACATGTGTCCTAGCCTCCCTGCAAATTTTGAGGCTTAGAGCACATCCGATGCTACCAGAAATCAACGTTCCTTCTTAGCAAGGAATGTGCTCTAGTAATGCAACCTATTGAACCATCACATTGACTCTGTAATATCTCCCTCTGCGCTGCTGATGTTTGACACCACTTCCCACTAACTACTGCGCAAATGCTGCATCTGTGCTACTGTTGACTCTGCATGCTGCTACCAACTGTATCTGCATTGCAACTCTGCTCTAACTGTTGTTATTGCCTTCTGCAACAACTACAAAAATAAAATTCTAAAATATTGAACCAACTGTGTTCGATATGATGCATCTGCCGTTTGAGTTCTGACTGTTGCTAGCCTCTATGTTGTCACTGAAGTCTCTACACTGCTGCTGACTCTGCTCTGTGTCAACTGCACTGATGCCAACACTAGCTCTGCGCTGCTCAATATCTGACTGCTACTAGCCATTGCATATGTCACTTTGGCACCTGACTGTACCACCCGACATTGGTTCAGCCTGCTACTTTTGACTATGGGCTCTCATATCAAGGCCTTGATCCAAGAGGTGGACTCCTCAAGGATCTTGCCCCTCTGTGGTTCTTTTGAACTATAGAACTAGATCACCCCACCTCTCCCCTAGAGGTATCTAGGCAATCATGGCAAACTCCTCCTCCTCGATCTTTGTGGTTTTAGCCCGCAGATCATGTTTCTCGTCTTTGTCCTTCTTCTTGAGAGGACACTGTGTAGCGTAGTGACCAAATTCACCACACCGGAAACATTTGATCTTTGAGATGTCCTTCTTTCGCCTCTGCTGCTCCTACTGCCCCTTTGATGCAAGGGTTGCATTCTCTTCCTCCTCCTTGGGCTTCGTCCCACTGTCGCTGCTGCTATCAAGTTTGCACTTGACTAAGTCTCGCCTCATCTCTTTCTGCGGAAGAGCAACCCACATCCCTTCCCAATTTGGCAATCTCTCTCTGCCCAGGATACTCTGTACAAACACTTGCCATTCTTCTGATACTGGATTCAGGGCCAACCTCACCATCTCGGTGGGCTAAGGCGCTGATCCTACAGTTGCCAACGAGTCTTGAAACTCCTGAAGCTTCGATAGGAACGAATCAATTTGTTCCCCCTTCTGCATCCTCGTGGATCTCATTTTCTCCTCCAGTTACATCTTCCGTTGCTAAGAAGATCCTTGATACGATGTAGCCAAGGCATCCCACATCTCCTTGGCAGTCCCTTTGTCGACAATGTGACATACAACATAATCCCTCACTCCATCGAGGATCAATCGCTTGACCTTTTCCATTTCAGTGTTGTACTTTTTGAGTGGATTCACATTTGCAGGTTCAGCTACCACACTATTGACGTAGGCTTTGAGATTATGGTCATCCAGAAGGCAATAAATCCTAGCCTTCCATATCACATAGTTGGATGCTCCATCCAACCAATCTTGATCTCTCAGCCCATTAGCTGCCATCTTTGCCAACAAAATGTCAAACTGCCTCCTCTCTCCAAGGCGCTGTTGCTAGGCTGACCTACTCTCTGATACCATGTGAAAATCTGGTGACCCAAATTCCCTACTGCAGCAAACTGATATTACTTCTCCTACTTTTTAATTCATGCAAGTTATTTACTGCGTTACACTGTAAATATCGAAGTAAATACAATTGTAGCCTTCACAACTTAAATAATATGCAGAAACAACAACTGAGCGATAAAGAAATAACACACACAAGTGACATCGTTGTTTTTGGACAAATGCCCCCAAAAAAACCCAATGCGGGAAAACCGGTGCAACAACTGAGGGTTTGTATTATTATGCAGTAATTTCTGAGTACAATTCTTCAGACGCCCAAACTAACAATCCTATAAAGAGATCTAACTGGGCAGAAAGATAGTGAGATGATCTCACCGTGCCACTGGGAAATCCGACACCGATCTGCGCTGGAGATAAGCCTCTGTGTTGTCTCTGTGCAGTACTGCGTCACACCCATGCAGTTACTGTGTCACTGCTGCTAGGACTGCGCTGCACCTCCTCCCGATCCTCTGCTCACTGGAAACTTCGGCCCTCTGGCTTCCTAGTCTCACACCTCGGCTCCGACACTAGAACCCGACTGTTCCCCAGCAGAAATACATACTCCCTCTGAATCTGTGCATTGCCTTTGCATGGTCCAGTTCTGCCTCTCCGGACTACTCTCTGCCCTCTCTGCCTTACACTCTCTGGATCAAGAAAACTTCCTCAGGAATATCCTTGCCACTCACTGCAAGAAATCTCCTCGATAAAATTTTCCGGCAACTGCTGCGCTACTCTCTTGAGAAAATTGATCTCTGATCTCTCTCGATGTATTTTCCAAATGCCCATGAAGCCTCTTCTTATAATCCTGTTGTTGATAAATCAACGACCCATATTAGATTCTAATCAATGGCTCAGATCATTTTGACTTGATCCTCGTCTTCTTCTAGAAGTTTCACCCCCAGTTTAATTAGTACCCTTTAATTATTTTAATCACCTAAGTTTAGACTTAGGCATCCATTAAAAATAATTAATTATTTTAATAAAACTGTCTCCGGGTGGAATTTCCAAAAAATGATTTCTGGTTATTCTAGAATACATGTGTCCTAGCCTCCCTGCAAATTTTGAGGCTTAGAGCACATCCGTTGCTACCAGAAATCAACACACACCAGCCCTCATCCACATGTCAATGGAAGAATAGGACGCCAACAAAACCTTGAAGGATAAAAGGAAGATAATAGTAACATTGTAGCTTCATTGCACATGCACAAATCATGGTTTCATTCACATCAAAAGCTAATATGATGCCTCCACAATAGATAGAACAAACTGTGGCCGATATCAACTGCTTCAACGCCACGCGATCCATTTTAGCAATTTGCACCAGAATAGAATCATATCATAATTGAGGAGGTATATTTTACTGTTTTATGGGGTATCTTATTTTGCATATGCTTTGCACATTAAAAATTAGATTAGAAAAAAAAGGCCTTTTTATTTCATATGGCCCACCATGAGATGTGTTTTGTCATTTGGCATTCTTGTCCAAAGGAATGCAAAGTTAAAATTGGTTAGAATGACCAATTGAATGGATCAATTTTTATTTTGTTGAAGCTCCTCTTAAACATTATTAAAAGAGGAAAAGGAGGAGGAACATCCAATAAAAGAAGGCTCAAATGAATTTTGAAAGGGGTTATTTTTAAAGAATGTTTTGGAGAAATTATTTAGAATTGAATTTTTTTTCCCTCAAAGAAAGTTTGGATAAATTAATTTGACTAAAGCAATTGTAATTACCAAAGAGATTGATGAATTGTTGTGGGGGAGCTTTGCTAGAATATTATGAATGAGAAAGCATATTGAGAAATTTATCATTCTATTAGTTATCATTCAACATAAATTGACATCGCTTGGGGTTATGACAAAGGAATCAACTTGCATATTTTGGATTACTCCAAACCAGTTCAATTTGTGGTTGCAGGATTTCTTGAGAATGTCCACAATCTTGAAAACAAATACCAATATTGTTAAAGAGTTGGTCACATGGGGAGTTAGTATTTTGATCTCCATTCTTGTCTTGATTGTGGGAAGACAAATCACCTATCAAAAAAATGTCAAAAGCAGAAGTAGGTTAAGAAGATAATTAATTATGGATGGATGAATTCTCGGATATGGAATCCATAGGTAAAGCAAGGGCATCAATCTTAACACCTAGTCAAGATAGAGTTAAAGACAAAAATAAAGAAGAAAAGGCAAAAGCAAGAAGCTATCAACCAATTTCATCAATCTTAACACCTAGTCAAGGTAGAGGTAAAGACAAAAATAAAGAAGAAAAGGCGAAAGCAAGAAGCTATCAAGCAATTGTTCTAAATTGTTCTAGATGATTTTGGGCATAACCTAGATCAAACACTATATGTTGTTTGAAGTCAAAGATGGTACTCTCCATACCTTAAGGGGGGAGCACATTGATAAAAAGAAACCCTTCTACACCTTTAAAGGGCGGGGGGGGGGGAGGGGTGAGAAAATTGATGGAATGAAGATGGTTAGTGGTAACTTAGAATCTACCACCTTATTCAAAATCAAGTTGGCTAGTGGTCATTCATGTGAAAATTCCTTAAACCCAGGAATTCCTACTGCAACACTGATGATATTTCTCCTACTTGTTAGATTTACATAAACAAGTTATTTGCAGTTTCCTACGGCAAACATCGAAATACATACACTGCAGCCTACACCAATTAAATTATATGCCGATATAAGAAACTTAACAATAGAGAAAGATACACACAAGTGACCTAGTTGTTTTTGGACAAACGTCCTCGGAAAAACCCGATGTGGGAAAACTGTTGCAACAACTTTGAGGGTTTTATTATTATGCAGTAGTAAAATCTGAAAACATCTCTGGAAGCCTTCCTGACAATCCAGTTACAGAGAATAATCCTGACAGAGAAATTTGTGAGATTACCTCACAATATCACTGGGAATCTTGGCTGATCCAACCCCAGAAAGATTGCCACCGTCTTCTCTGGCTGCCTCTGCATAGTGTTTGCGTCAGCCCAATGTCAAGCTCACTGGGACAACGTCAATCTTCTGGCTGGTCGATTTGTTGCTCAGGTGATTCAATTTCAGCTTCTCGGTCTCACACCCCAGGTCCCGACTTCTGAAACTCGAATTCCCTCTGCAAATTTCAGATTCCCTCTTGGCTTCTGCGCTGCCTCTGCGTGGCTTTGCGTTGGCCCCTCTGGCACAATGCTGCTAGTGTTGGATCTCCCTCTGCCTTCTTTGCTGAGTATTCTCCAATCAGGAAAGATTTCCCTTCGGATACTATCCCTACCCCTCACTGCGAAACTTCGAATTTCTCTTCTGGCAGCTGCTCTACTTCAGAAATTTGATCTTTTGAACTGTGTGTGTGTGTTTTCCAAATGACCCTCAAGCCTCCTTAAATAATGTTCTCGTTGACATTCAACAACCCAGATTACAAGCTAATCAATGGCTTAGATCATTTCTGCTTGATCCTCATCTTCTTGTAGAAGTTATACCCACAGTTAGATTAATACCCATTAATTATTTTATTTTCCTAAGTTTAGAGTTAGGGTCCCATTAAAATAATTATTTATTTTAATAAAACTGTCTCAGGGTGGAATTTTTTTAAAACGCTTTCCGGGTTCTTTGGAATACATGTGCCCAAGCCTCCCTAAAATTTTGAGGCTTAGAGCACATCCGGTGCTATCAAAAATCAACAATTCAAAACAACCACATTGTTCAAGTCGAAATGGTTAGTGGTAAACCAAAAACCACCACATTCTTCAAAGTAGATTGGTTAATGGTAAATGATGAACCACCAATTTCAAATATAGTGAAGATGGTTAGTGTTCAACCAGAAAAAACACCCATTGAAGTGAAGATGGTTAGTGGTCAACCAACAAAACCACCATACATAGAGAATCCAAAGCTCCAACTTGGATCCTTTCAAAAATGAATTATTGAAGAAGAGAAGAATCCAAAGCTCCACCTTGGATCCTTCCAAGAATGATCTATTGAAAAACTTCTCACCTTGCACCTGATAAAGGGGGAATATCAGATATTAGGCTTCAAGATTTGAAATCTAATTAGTCAATCAAAATTCAATAAACATTGGGAATTCCAACGTAGAAACTAGTCTCCTCAAGAACTATTTCAATTATTGGACGTAGCAGCTTTATACTTCTAGATATTGGTAGTTTTTGAGGCATATCTTCATCGAAGATCAGTTCAATAATTTCAAATTGAAGATAACAAAAATTATTGGTACAACTATTCATACTTGTGATTGAGTGGGTGGGTGGGAGCGGGGTGGGAATGTTAGACAGTGAGTCCCTAGACAATCACAAAGTTCGAGACCACTTAGATATGAGTTGTAAACCTTATCTTTGATGAGGTGTTTGTCATGATCCACTGATGAGTTGTCAGTGAGATCTAGATCTAGAATGGTCCAATTGATGTACTATATATTCATATCCTGGGATTAATACATTGTGTTAAGAGAATGGCTTAAGGCCTTTTCTGCCATTTGCTTGTCTTAATTCTTAACATGACATGTGTGAAATAAGAAAGGGATCCAATTTCTAGTCAATCCTTTGTGTGGTGTACTAACTCCCTTTCTGTGTGATGTGCTTCACTAGCAAATTCATCCATCAACCATGCACTTATGCGTGAAAAACCCAACACCTTCAGTTCCAAATTAGACCAAAGCATGTGATGCGATTATCCATGTACAACTTGACGTCTTAAGTGCCTAGATTAGACCAAGGCTTTCGAGCTGGCTCTTCATGCATGCAAAGGATCTATTTTAATGGCTTTCAATATCTAAAAGGACGATGCAAGATGGAATAAGTGGAAGAGACTTGGGTGAATGGAAATTTCTTGAAATAGCACTGACCCATTCATCCACATGCAGGTCTTGTCAACTTGAACCACCATACAGACTGAGGACATCAAGAATAACGATTTGCTGCACCTTGGTGATATCATGATTGCCACATGACAAGCTGACCAAGCCTCATGAGCACTTTGATATGTCTATATTTAATCACGACATGTCCAAATATGATGCAACTGCTACCTGTTGATCATCAACTTGAAAGCCAAACCACACATCCTTCATCCAAATCAGAACTTGACAACATTTCCAATAGAACACACTATAACCACGATATTGGTGAATTTTGGAGTAGTTATGGTTGGTATTCCCAGCTACTCCAAGTCGGCCCTAAAAAGAAAATGCAAAGAAGAAGTTTTAAAATTTAAAATTAAATTTATTTTTCCTCCAAAAGACAAGTTGGCTCCTCCACAAGCTCAAGTCGGCCTGCCCCCTTAGTCACACCTATTTGGGCTCAATAGTTCACTATAAAAGGCAACTCGACTTTTACCTCTTGGCATGAATTCGGACCACACACACATAACATATTCTGTTCACCTATGGGAAGGAGACAGAAGAAAAGAAGGCTGAAGTTGACCAGGACAGTCCAGCATTTGACCAAGCTCTTATTCTCTCTTTGTTTGACCTCGCACGTATGGAAGAGGCCGAAATTTTCTGTGAATACTTTTGTGCAAGCAGATCGAATTTCCGTGGAAAAACAGGAGGCTGAAATTCGGCCTAGTTATCCAAAGTTGACCGAAATCTTCTGGGAAACAGTCTGGCTGTTTTTGAGGGCAGTTTGACCAGGTTTGACCTGGGCTTGGTTACTGGTCAGTTTTGACTTTATTTGACTGGAAAGTTCAGATTGTATCTCTTGTTGAGTTGGACAAATTTCTCTAAGAAAATGTTGCTGGGTTTTTCCCTTGTTAGGGTTTTCCCAGGATAAATTGTGTCCCTTGTATTTGGCTCTCTTCTTGATCCCACTGTCATTATTGTTTTACAGTTGAGATTTTCTATGTATAATTGCTTAATGATAAATGTGACTCAAGATAAATTAATGAAGAAATCATTGGAAGTAATTATCAGTCTAGAAGATGCTAAAAATTCAGCGGATATTGCCTTGTCACTTGCTAAAATAGACATGAGAAGTATTAGTGAAACCTCTTAAAAATAAGAGTCGTAGAATTCCAAGAAAACAACCATGGCGAGATAGCATGTCTAAAATTAGATGCTGCTAAAAATAGCACCAACTTGGATGTTACTAAAAAAGTTTAGTAGATTTGTCATCTCACAAGGACCAAAAATATCACTCAATTTGTTGCACTGACCCCAGAACACTGGGTCCTAAAATGTAGGAGAATCGCTGAAAATAGTGGTCCTTGGAATTGATGAAACTAAAAGCAGAGATGCTGTCTAACGGTGAACCATGGGAAACTCTGAATTTTCTCATCAATCAACTGGCTTATGAAATCAAGCTGGAAATTAACCTTCTAGTTGCCAATTGCAATTTGGGGATTAAAAATCTCTTATATAATAATTTTGGATACGTAATATATTCTTAACATTTTCTATATATGAAGAAATATTCTAGATACCTTTCCTTTTTGCTTTTCAGCAACTTCAAATCATCTTTTTTGTTCTAAACTCATGTTTCATGTATTTTAATAAAAGCTTTCTGTTTTGTATTTCCATAGGTAGGGTATTGTTACGTTGCTTTATATTATTGTCATGACAGTTGTAGAGATGGTTACAGTGGCAACATTAGACATGGTGTTGGTGGTTCATGAGGTGATGTGCAAGTGGCTTGTCCATGAAAATACTTGCAGTGGTCTATCTTTCTTGTAGCTGAAATTGATGTGGATGAATTTGGATTATTATTCCATCCTGAAGGCTGCATTTGGTGTTTATTAATTCTCCTTAAGCTTGCTTATCTATTGAACTATGCTTGTATTGTGGGCCACAATGAAACATGAGCAATTGAACATAGACATGCCATATCAGAAAGGGCTGAAGTGGCATTTGAATTAGGTATCCCAGGTGATAGGTGCTCTTAGGATCTTGAGACTTTTCTTGACTTCCATCGCACCCTGTAATTTTCATTAGCAGCTATATTTTTTGGATATGCAGTTTTAAATAGATGTCTTATTTCGTTATTGTATTTCCAATGTAAAAATTTGCTTGAATTAGAGCCACACTTTTATCTCTGATGTATATAAGTAATAGCTTCTTCAATAATAGTGTCCTGATTGTAATCTAGTATATATTTATTGTTCTTTTTGTACTGGAATGATATTCTTGATATTTTTTCTTTTATGCTTATTTGCCACTATGTTTTTAGAAACTTATGGCCAAAAACAGCAAAAATAATTTGGTTCAACAAAACATTGAAAACAACGTGCCATCCAACAATAATGAATTCAAGATGTGTTTGAAATGGCCACATGCCAGGTTCAAACACGTTCTAATACCAATGTGGCAAGCAATATGTTCCTTAATCATAAAACATCCAAATAGGAGATGGTAAGAAAGCCATATAGGATAAAATATATATCTAATACTGAATGCGATGATTTACAAGACCTCTTCATGTTATAAATATCATTGGTTGGTGATTAATTATTAAATATTATTATTATTATTGTTATTATGTAAGGTATTGTTAGGATATTCCGACATATAGGAAATAGTTAAGTATAACTTGGTCTAGTGTAGAGTTAGGTAAAGTGTGTTTCTTCACTATGTACTTTTGTAACTTACAATCCGACGGTCACGATATGTAGTGATCTGACATTTCATTCTCTCCTCCGTATTACCGACACTTGATCCGTGGCTTAACACCTTATTGGTCCATGATATCTATTTAAAGAGCATGGAGGGTCATTTGTAGGGTAATCGTTCATAAGAGAATCTTATGTAAATTTTCATTCTTTTATTAATAAATTACATGAGGTGGCCGCGTTGGCTCAGGCTGTGGACTGTTTCCCTCTTTGAGGGTTTTAACCAGGTCAACAATACTGGTGTATTGATTTGTGATCTGTTTGTGAGCGGTGTCCTTTGGTGTTCTGTCTGAGGAACTTACCCTGTAAATTCCTACATGGTATCAGAGCTATTTGAGGGCCGCATCCGTTGGTGATCCAAATCTGAAGCCGATAAAATTGCATCCGGTTGCCGTTTCTTGGATATACTGTTACTGACTGCTTTTGGGCCGAGAGAACTGCTCTATTGTGTTAGGAGCATCTGTTCCACTGAGGAACCCTTTTCTTTTGACGCGAAAAGGTTTTCAGTAGCCCTAACTACATCATTTTTAAGATCTGAAGGTATACAATGTTTATTTGTAATTTTTAGTTATTTTCTCTCTGTTTATTTCGGTTTATTTAGCTCTTTGTTTTTTTATTACCAGATCTATACCTTTCATTTCTGCTTATGCTTTTTGCCCTGCGACTCTGTGCGATTTGGGCAAATCAGAAACAGAAAGGAAGGGTTTTTCTCATGCGTATGCTCTTTTCCGTCGCTCCTTAGTGTGATCTTGGAAAAATCAGAAACATTGAGGAAAATATTAGTTTCCGGCTAAAGCTAACTTCAAGTCGTAAGGTTTGTTTTTTTTTGTATGTCCATGTTGGGTTTTGTGTTTTTTGTTTTGTAGGCAAAAAAGAGCTTTCTCAAGTAAGCACACACCCCAAAGCTTTAGTGACTAAAAAAAAAAAGCCCCCCTTCATTTTTTCCAAAAATTACTAATCTTTTAATCTAGCTCACTTGGTCCAAAGCTACTTTATGAGAATAGAGGTCTTGAGTTCAAGTCTTTCTTTTTGTTGAGCTAATTAGATTATGTTTGGAAATGGGGCAGATTTTTTTAAATATAACATTATCATTCATTTCCGCACATTCCTGCACTTCGTCGGCATTTTCAACAGCTTTTCTTCAAAAAGCCATAACTTCTTCTTTTGGAAGCCGTTTTCAGAACCATTTTTTTTGAATCAGCCTAATTTTTCGAGATCTTTCCATTGGAACACTTAGTTTCAGCATCTATAGTTTCAGTTTTTGTTAAAATGAAAAGTCCTTGCCAAGTTATTCTTGACAGCACCAACTACTTCCAATGGTGGTCCTACATTGTGGATTTACTTAGAAGTAAAGGTCTTTACAGAATAGCCCAGGCCAAGGAAAACCAAACCGAAAGATGAAGATTAAGACAACCAAAA